>CAVOJK010000194.1:0-17522 GCA_963695495.1 Hololepta plana | reverse complement strand
GAGAAGTCGCCCGAGATCCTGCGCGACTTCCTGGTGCTGCAGCTCATCGAGCCGCTCGACGACGTGCAGATGGCGAGCGTCGAGCAGCTGAACCTGGTGGACAAACTGCTGGCCAGACTCGACGTGATCATCAGACAGGCGCAGGACGACTCGATCGAACTGAACGACGAGGCGCGGTCGAAACTGCAGGTGAGCATCGAGTAGATCGACAACAACAACCACATGCAGACGAGGACGGTGGTGCTGAGCAAGTACTTGAACGACTTCGACTCGAGGCTGAAGACGAGAAAGAGAAGCGAACCAGGAGCGAATGTGACGAAAGATAAGAAGAGTACAAGCGGGAACAGATCGGATACAGATTGAATGATGTATACTTAATATATATGAACATAATTGTATTGATGAAATGAATGAATCGGTGAAGTGATTGATAGTGTGGATAGATGGATGGAAGTGAATGTGGGTTACTACTCAACTCATCGCGCCCACTTGCAGAGACACGCATGAAACTGTCGGTCAAATTGCTTCTACTGCTAACTGTTCTTGTTGTTGTTGTTGAAGTTGTTGAAGGAAGAGGACACGGAGTGAGTTGGTGGTGGAGTACAAGCAGATGCAGTCACATCACAACAGCGAGTTCGAAGAGGACGCCGCGGCGTCGGTCGACAGCCGCGACAACAACGAGGAAGAGGAAGAAGACGCCCGTCTTCATTATCTGCACGGAAAGCAGAGCGAGGAGAAACAGAGAAAACATGATAGGAGGATAGGAACAAGGAGGGGATTCTACTCCAGAAGAAGAGACGAAGACGAGTGGCCAAACAGGTGGGAGATGATCAATGATCACACATCTGCAGTGCTGCTCTCTACTCTTCTCGCCAACGTCCCCGTCACTATCCGGCAGTGAGTCTCGTCCCCGTTTTATTCCATTTGTTCAGCGTCACAACGGCCATCGTCACTTTGGAGATGGTCAGCGAGCTGCGGGCGGACTGCCAGCTTCGACTTGCTACACTTCAAGTGGAAGACAGCTATGTCATGACTGTGAAGTACCAGCTGGACATGCTGCATTCTTCGTGGGAAGAGACGTCAGACTCACCGTACACAACAACGAATCATTCATCACACCAGTCAACAGTGAGGGAGGAGGGGAAGGGGATACGGTAACTGAGATAGTTGAAATCAGTGTAGTGCCCATAATATTCTCCGTCTCATTACAGCCCATTGTTTCTGTGATTCTGGTGCCCAGTTCGCCTATCCGGCCATCAATCGACAGTATAAACATGACTTTGAGTGAGTGGGACGGGAGGGGGATATCAGACATCCATTAATGATGTTCTAATCATCATCTTCTTATCATCCCCTCTATCCTCCCCTCCTTCTCAGTTCGATCGACCGTCTTCCCAACCTTGTAATCGGTCGTTTCTACTGTGATCGACCTGAGATGTTGTGCGTTGAGACGTCGACCGGCCTGCTGCTCAAGGGGGCCATCGGACAGCCGCTCACAGTCAATCCAGTGCCATTTTGCCATAAAAGTAGGGAGGAATGAGATGGGAGAGGGACGATTACAATCATTCAGACGGCAAATGTCGCATGTACCTGACCATCCAGCCGCGCAGCACGCCCGACGTGCCGGCCGCCGAGCTGGGCAACTCGCTGACCGTGGTGGGCTCGCGCGTGGCCGAGTCGTACGCCGACGAGACGGAGCTGAACGCGGCCGGCCGTCCGGTCCGATTCAAATTCTCCGATTTTCCCTACCAGTCCATAATCGGCGCCGACTGTTCTGGCTGTGAGATGCGCGTTGCGTTCTGCGATCTGAGAACGAGGACAGATTATGCCTGAGGGCGAAAGATGAAGTGTCATTGAAATGTGCATGTAAAGATGTAAAGTGTAAAGTGATGTTAGAGATATTAGGAATGATGAGATTTTTGTACTGGTGGTGGTGGAGGAGGAAGAGGTACAAGTCGAGGTTAGGAGGGTGGAAGATCGGATGGCTCATTGGTCGGGGGATAGGTGAAGTCCATGATGGGCTCGGGGAAGTGAGTGCTGGCCTCGGAGAAGAAGGAAGAACTGAGAGCCTCAGCAGCAGTGAGTCGATTGGTGGGCTTGAACGCGAACATTCCCTCCATCAACGAGTAGGCCTCCTCAGGCAGGGCGGGACTGATTCTGAAGAATGGATGGAATACATGCTAATACAGAATGCAACACGCAACATGTTCATTCTACTCCCTCCCTCTCTTCCCACTTACACACTCCACGATTCAAAGTATTTGGGCTCGAAGTTGTCGATCTTCACCGGCGAGTCGCTCGGCCACTCGTCCACACGCGGCGTGCCAAACTTTCTGCATTTCCCCTATTTCTTCTCTCCCTCCTCCCCCTACTCGAAGATGTCGTACAGCAGAGATGACTCCTTGTCAGCGTGGAAGAGCAGCGAGCGGTTGTAGAGCTCGTGGATGATGCAGCCCACCGACCAGATGTCCACCAAGGCATTGTACCTCGACTGCAGCAGCAACTCGGGCGCCCTGTAGTAGAGGGTGACGACCTGCATGTTGGCCATCTCGTTCCCCTCCCTCATCCCTCCTCACTTGACATGTGTATTTCGCGTCATTGCACGCCCTGGCCAGTCCGAAGTCTGCCACCTTCACCTTCTGGTCCGAGTTGATCAACACGTTCTGCGGCTTCAGATCGCGGTGCATGATGTTGGACACGTGCATGTAATCTACTGCACGAAGAATCTGAAGGGCAATCAGTCGGGCCTGGAGGTCGGGCATGTCGTGGGGGATAAGCCTGAGGAACGAGCTCAGATCCCATTCACACTTCTCGCACACCAACGAGATGCAGATCTCACCCGGGTCACGCAGCGAGTGGAACACGTCGAACAACCTGATGAACAACATGATGATGATGATGATGATGATGGACACCACCAACCTGACAATGTTTGGATGGTTGTATCTGCGCAGAGAGCAGAGAGCGGCCAACTCCCTGACCACACTCTGCGAACATCCTTCCTCTACACGGCACAAGATGCGTTTCAATGCAAACTGTTCAAATCATTCTCCCCTTCCTTCCCTCTCTTCCACCTCACGTCCAGTCGACTTTTGCCTTACATGAAACACGACGCCGTACGCGCCACTGCCCAGCTCTTTCACCTGTCAACATTTGAATATTTGAATGTTTGGATGTCAGAGTGTTGAAACTGCTCCACCAACCTCTTCATAGTCCGATTCGCGGGAAGACCAAGAGGATGAAGCAGGTTTTAACTGGAGAAGGGAATGGATTGGATGGAATGATGAACTAACCATAGACAGAGGAGGAGGAAGAGGATGATGAGAAGGAGCGGCAACAGACGCGCGACAGTCTGATCACCTGCAGATTACACCGCCGCCGACACTGTAGGACGTTTGTGTGTCGGCCTGTTTGTGTGTGTGTTTGTACGTTCACGTCCTTCAGAAATCACTGTACACACGGCGAGATGGTAGTGTTTGTTTGTTTGTTTGCATATGATTCACCGCCATGTTATGCAACATCAATGTATCACATTCATTGTCACGTAACATCCTCTCTCCTCCATTACTTTGTGAGGAAGAAGAATGATCCAGCCTGTGGGGTGCCGAGGAATTTGCCCGTCTCGGACGAGAGGAACTGTGTGAAGGTGGTGTAGTTGGCCTCGAGGTCCTGGCGCGTCTGCGGGTTGCGTCTCGACAGTCTCATCTTGGTCTTGAACACCAACACGATGTACAACTTGCGCGACTGCCTGCTCGACGTCTTGTCATTCGATATGGTCAACACTCGATTGATGGAACGGAAGAAGGCTCCCTCATCCCATTGGGGAACTGTCAGATCAACTTCTCGACTGAGAGTGGAGGGTCGATTGTAGTAGAAATGGATGGATTCAGGGTTGCCGTGCGGGTCTGAGTGGAGGGGAGATGATGATTGATAGCACCCACTGAACAAAACAAGAACATGGTGGAAGTAGCCGGGGAACTGATCGTGCAACAGCACCACTTTCTTCAAGAACACGGGCTCACGCAGCCGGTAGGGCAGCATGGAGAAGTGGTCGCCGGTGCGGATCTCGGGAAGCGGCGACTTGCTGGGCGCGTACTCCTGCAGGACAATCTGAAGGGGATTGACGGGGGATAAACAGCTCACATAGTCAACACCAGCACCGGGGGCATTGGGGACGATGGAGGGAGAGAGGGAAGTGACATAGAAGACGGGCATGGACAGGTTGGCAGACAACTTGTTGATGCCAACCTTCGTCTCGTAGAACACTGAAAATGATATGGAGTTGTTGTTGTTTACATCTTATGTTATCCACTGTTACTTCTCTTCCCATCACTCCTTCCCCCTTCATTCCCCCTTCCAACCTGACTCGAACGAGTCGAGATGTGTCTTCTTACAGCACAAATGCATGTTGTACGTGCTCAGCATTGCCGCGTTCGCCGCCTCCTGCAAGTGGATGAAGATCATGTCGATCTAGTCGATGTTGTTGTTGCCCACCTCGCAGCTGTAGTCGTCGGGACAGCCGCGCTTCTCGGCCGGGTCGCACAGCAGCACGGACGGCGAGTCGTAGGAGAGGGCGCCGTACGGGCAGACTGTGGAGATGTGTGATCATTGATCTTTGATCTTTGATCTCTCACCCGGTTTCACTTGTTCCGGATTGCCGGGCGGTGATGACAAGTCCTGTGGATAGTCAGAGCAGCAGCGGTACGAGTTGGACGCCTTGCTCAACACGCAGGTTGGATTGCGGCCGGTGCATTCGACTGGATCAAAAGGAGAACAACGAACCTGCAGATGATCAAGATGGTGGAGAACATGAACTAGATCCAGATCAACTCCTACTACTACTCCACCAACCCCGTCGTTCTCAAACTCGGCGCACTGAGCGAATGTGGCGAGAATGTTCTGTTCGTGAGTTTGCCACGGGAAGGGACAGACTGAAATGAAGTGATCATTGATTGGATGATATTCGAACAATAGACACCACTTGAATATGTATCAACAACTCACTGTCCTCATCGTCTGTCTCCTCTTCCACCTCTTCCTGTTCCTCCTCCTCCTCGACTTCCTCCTTCACCTTGGGTTCCTTGCTGCAGTCGACCATCACCACCATCATCATCATCATGATGAGGATGATAATGTGAGTTCTTCTCATCTCCTTTCTTCTTCTTCTTCTCTTTCTCTGCTCCCTTCACAGCCCCTTCTTCTCCCTTCTTTGTTTGATCTTTTCGCGACTTATCAAACGCCCCCATCCATCCGCTTCATCTTCTCCTTCGATTTGATCACACACAGAAGGAGACAGAGAGAAGAACGAGTCGATGTCGCTGTTCATCTCCTTCCCCTCCTCGTTGTTGTTGTTGTTCATGTTGTCTTTGTCCATCAACAACTGCGTGTTGGGCCAACCGCCGGTACCGCCTCCCGAGCGGCCCGATTGCACGGCGGGCTGGCAGTCGCCCGACTTGACGTATGTGCCAACTATTGCTGCTTGTGCCACGTATGAAGAGGGTGAGTGGGGAGGGGAGAGTCTCCTATGCCACCCATCATCAACTTGTTCATCCCCTCAGGCAACGGTGTCCCCTGTTCCCCCAACGCCCCCCAAACCTGTACTGGCCGCAATCCTTTCTGTGCATCCAGTGGATCAGATGGCAAGTCATTCAGCTGCTGTTCTGACATCATCCAGGACACGACTGAACTGGCCACACTCACACCCGAAGAGATAAAGCCGAGTGAGTTGATGTGGTTGTAGATGTCGTACACGTTCATCATCATCATCATCACCACCTCCATCTGCAGTCTGTCCCAACGGTGCTGTTCCGTATCGGATGCCCCATCTGATGTTGTGCGACCCGGCCATCGTCAACATCTGCCCCTACGACTACACGTGCGTAGAGGCAGCCAACGGACATCTGCTGCCTACTGATGGTTGGTTGATGAATTAAAATGATAAGAGGATGAATTAACTATTCTATCATCCTTCAAACTATTCATCCCCTTCCTTCAGGTCGGTCCCTCTGTTGCAAGACATCCACTCTCTACTCGTTCGCCAGTGGTGAGTGGTTCACACATGATCAGTGATGTATCAATCTCTATCAATCAATAATCCCTTCCCCTTTCTCAGTCTTCGTCGAGGCCCACATCTCACACCGTATCGTGCCACAACCTCCGATGTCTGCCATTGAATATGTGAGTTTGATCCTGTGTCACTGTGAATGTGAATGTGAATGTGCAGGTTACATTGAATGTGCACACTTCTGCCACAATGCATGCCCCAGAGATTCGAACCGGCGATCATTTTGTGCTGTCCCCATACAAGTGAGTGATCATTCCTCCCTTTCCCCTTCTCTTCTTCCCCTCTTTCAATGCAAGACTCTTACTTCAATTTTACAATTTGAATTAAACTATCAATATTCAATGTATCTTCCCCCCCACTTAGACTGCTCGAACCAGCCTATGCCAAACATGTTCGACTGTACCACGAACAGCCGGCTGGCAGTTATCTGCACGTCATCATGTTCGGTCAGTTTCATCAATCATTTCATCAATCCAACCATCAAATCAGACCCGAACAGTCAGTTTGAGAACCTGCAGTTCTACTATGACAGGCCGTCAAGTGGAGGAAAAGACATCAACCTGGAGGTGGGGGGAAGGACTGATCAGTGATAAGTGATCTATGATCTCTGCCATATCCACCACTCTCTCCAGAAACCGATCGCGGATGGCGGATTCATCTCTAAAAGAGTGTACAACGCCCAGCAGTTTGACCAGCAGCAGAACGGGATGAACGGCAACAACAACAACAGGAACAGTAACTGTGAGCAACGATACATCATACATCAATGATCACACAGACCGCAAGCTGTGGGTTGTGATGGTGTTCAAGACGGTGAAGCCCATCACCCGGCTGTACGTCTCTGTGACGGTGGACCTGCACTCAAAGTACCGGTCCGTCACCGACTTCTTGCGCAGCGACACGGGAAGAATACTCGGAACGCCTGTGGCAGGCACATATTTCTATGTGAGTGATCAGTGATCTGTGATGTTTGATCGAGGGGAAGAGGGGAGCGAAAGGGGATATAACTGTAGGGGGAAGAGAGGAAGGGGAAGAAGAGGAGAATGACTGACTACACGCGGATTAGCCGGTAGAAAACGATGATGTAAACAAGTGTCTGTTCAATAATATTTGACACGTCAACATCGATTGCGATGATCCAGGCGATCACATCAAACTTATGACTATTTACGCATACAGTATACATGTTCGTGTGATACTCTATATATGCAAATGTCTACAGTATCTTCCTTCTTCTACAGTATCCCCTCCAATTGATAACTTTCAGTTGACGGCTGAATAATGGCTGTGATTGCTGTCCGTATCCTCCATCCATCCCCACCTGCACCCTTTCTCCCCTTTCATTCCGCGAGTAACTGCAATAAATAATTGATGTGTGTGTTTGTTTGTTACGCAACAGATTGATTGAATGCTGGGATGGGGGTGAGTAAGCGAAGGAAGGGTAAATACAACAAGGGAGGGGGATGGGGGCCCCATCTCACAGTCACTTTCACCACATACTTGCTGCCTACTCGACCCCACAGCCATGAGCGGACCAGGCTACTACCAACAGCAACCACAGGTGAGAGAACTGATCTATGTCATATGCAAATTGATGTGTGTTATATTCAAATCACCGTATCTTCAGTACCCTCCACAGTGCTGTCCTCCCCAGCATCAACAGCAGCCATACGGATACTATCCTCCACAGCAACCGCAGACAGTCTAGTAAGTGGAGGAGTAGATGATGATCATGATGATGATGGTCGAGTACAACATCTACATTGAAGCGTTCGAGAGCAGCGAGGCGGTGGAGGCGGAGTGAGCGGTTGGATTCCCGCCCTGCTGGCCGGCCTGTGCTGCGGCTGCTGCATGGAGGAGATGTGTTCGGATTGTCTGTGTTGCTGTTGTGATTGTTGACCTTCAAATGGGAGTGAACAAACAAACATACACCAGTCACATACACACGTGTATGATATGATACTGATTCCGCTAAACACGTGTCCTACCTTCATTGTCTGCCTGTCCTTCTTTCATGTTCAGCCTCCTCCTCCTCCTCCTCCTTCACATTCTTCGTGTGAATCAGAAGCAAAGACCCGCGCCGCCGCCTTCGACAAGCCAATTAGAGTATTCCCGCCTTTTCTCTATCATTCCCCTCTCTCTCTCTTTCCCCTTCTCACCCCTCAGGCGCCCTCAATCCTCCCACCCTTTTGCCCCCTCCATTCTCACCTCTTTATCCCCCATCATCCATTCACCCGATTGTTGATGTTCGATGTCTACAGATCAGAACAGTTGAGAGTTGAGCTGTAGAGGGAGAGAGAGGCAGATAGGATAGAGGCTTCACCCCTCCTCCTCCTCCTCTTTCGTTCATTCACCCTTCAATCCAATCCATCCACAACCATCCCCTCCCCCTCTCTTTAACTACTCCTGTTGATGGTTCAAATTGCTCTGGTGAGTCTTCCCTCCCCCTTTAACTTCTCTTCTCCTCTTCCTTTCAGCCTTCTTGCGCCGCTTCGGCCAGCGGCCTTGCGCCGCCGGTTCTTCAGCCCCGACTTGGCTGGTTCGTCTACGTGCTGGCCATGATGGCCGTGGTGAGCGGCTTCCTGTTCGGCTACGACACGGGCATCGTGTCGAGTGCGATGTTGTACGTGGTGGAGAACGGCGGCATGCAGCCCGTCTCGCACATCTGGCAGGAGTTGATCGTCAGCATCACACCGGGTATGAAAGGGGAGGAGAGGGATGATGATGATGATGATGCTAATCCACATATGTTTCTATAGGATTCGCCGGAGTTTCGGCGCTGGTGGCAGGAAAGACGGCCGATTTGGTGGGAAGAAGGAAGACGATCCTGTGCTCATCATTCCTCTTCACCCTGGGAGCACTCGTATGCGCGATTGCACCAAATAAGGTGAGGGATGAAGGGGGGAGAGAGATGAAAGGATGAGTGAACACACACGTGTGAATAGTAGTATTGTATATCGTTTGATCATCCCATCCCCCCAACCAGATCATCCTCCTCGTCGGCCGCGTTCTGTTGGGCATCGCTATCGGATTCAGCTCGATGGTTGTGCCCGTGTACGTGTCCGAGGTGTCGCCGTCCCATCTGCGCGGTCGGCTGGTGACTGCCTTCCAGGTGTGTGTCTGTCTCTCTGTATGTTTGTATGTCCCCTCCCCTTTCAGTTAATGATCACCTTTGGTCTATTTGCTGCTGCCCTGATAGCTGGTGGTCTCTCGTACGTCTCCCCGTCCACCCTTGGATGGAGGTTGATGTTCGGCCTGGCCGCCCTGCCCGCCGCCGCCCAGTTTGTCATCTTCATCGGCCTTCCCGAGAGTCCGAGATGGCTCCATCGAAACGGATCGAAAGGAGCGGCGGCCGACGTGCTGAAGAAGGTGTACGCTGGCAACGACGACTGGGTCGACTTCGAGCTGGCCGAGATCGAGGCCGTCAACGAGCAGGACGAGCGGGAGAACTGCAATGGAGGTGAGTGTGTTGGTGTGTCAGTTTGATGTTTCCCCTTTCAGATAATGTACTCGTTCGAATCCTTAAAACTCCCCACGTGCGTCGTGCCCTGTTCGTGGGCTGTACCCTGCAGGCGTTGCAGCAGTTGAGCGGCATCAACACCGTGCTCTACTACACCGGATCGATCATCCGGTCGGCGGGCGTCGAGTCGAAGCAGAACACAATCTGGATATCGGCCGCCATCTGTTTCGTCAACTTCTTCTGCACTCTCATTCCAATGTTTGCAATTGACAAACTGGGCAGACGACGTCTTCTGCTCATTTCAGTACTGGGAACAGCAATCACACTCGCAGCTATGGCCGGTGCATTCCTCGTCATCAACAGGGTAAGTCAGTATAATATCATCATCATCCCACTCATCTTCATATCTCTTTCTTTCCATACTATCATCCTATTTCCCTCTTCTCTCTCTCCTTGCCGAACTCCCCGTTTTAATTGCACCGACACAATTTGACCTTGTTAGTGGGCCGGTGCACGTGACAATTTGTAAAGGACAGCAAAAACACAAACCAGAACCAGGGTTGACGCCACTCCTACACTCACTCTCCCCCACCTTGCAGGACTCGGCCATCTCCTACTCGACCAACTCCACCAGCAGCTCATCCGACTGCATGTCCATGTACAACTGTGATACATGTGTGACAAGCGATCAGTGCGGATTCTGTACAAAAGAGGGGGAGACGGGAGGTTGGAAGGGGAAAGGGGAGAAGTTGAGAATGGGAATGAGATGGAAGATGCAGTTGTTGATACAAACACACACACGATGTTACATCCTCATTCCCCACCTTGCAGGTTATTGTCTTCCCATCTCAGCCAGTGGCAAGTTGGACCGATCTGCCACCGGTCTCTGCATCAATGGTACTGGACTTGAGAGCAGCATCCGTGGTCTGACGTGGCAAGCCGACTCGTGCAAGACCAAATGGACCTGGCTGCCCATCCTTCTCATGCTGTTCTATCTGCTCTTCTTCGCCATCGGCTACGCTCCCCTTCCCTGGGTGCTCAACTCGGAGATCTACCCGACCTGGGCACGCGCCGCCTGCTCGTCGCTGTCGACCACCACCAACTGGATGGCCAACCTCGTCATCTCGCTCACCTTCCTCTCCTTGTCGAATGCACTCACCAAGTACGGCACCTTCTTCCTCTACTCGGGCATCACAATCTTCGCCTGGCTGTTCATCTACGTGGCCGTGCCCGAGACGACGGGCTACTCCATCGAGCAGATCGAGCAGCTGTTCATGCGCAAGAAGGACAAGAAGGGCAAGGCGACGATCGGTGTGAAGAACTGAAATGTATATAGAAATAGTGATCGCATGTACTTGTTTGTATACAAAGACAACAACAACAACAACAACACCATCGGGTACAACTTCAACCGCTGTTTTATGTGAAACAATTGTTAACCGAGTGAACTGAATACACACATACACAACTTATGTAGTATACTGTTATAACAGACAAAAGTAAACGTGAATTTGATTGTGAGTGGATCGATACGAGAAAACGAGAAAGCGCTTAACAATCGTTTACATCATCAACATAAACATAACAAGTGTGTAACAATGAGATTATGCACTAAACTCTTCTCTTTTTCCTTCCCTTCGCCTTCTCGGGCTTGGCTTCGCTCTTCCTCTTCAACGAGTCCGTCGCATTCTCCACCTCGTCCCACTGGAAGGCGTCGTTGTCTACGACGACTGAAAGAACATTCATTGTCAGTTTAACATCAACCATCAACTGACCTGTCTTCTTGTTCCCGTTCACCTTTCTCTTCAACTCCTCCTCCTCTTCTTCTTCCTCCTCTTCCTCATCCTCATTCTCTTCCATATCGACTTCCTCAATCTCATCTTCATCACTTTCATCAATCTCTTCATCATCCATTTCATCCTCTTCCATCAAAGCATCTTCTCCGTGTAGTTCCACTACAACATCTCCATCTCCCTCCATTCAACTCCCACCTCTTCTTCTCGCCCTCCTCAACCTTCCTCCATCCAAATGTCTCTGTATATCCACTGCATTTCTGCTTACAATCCTCTTCGTCAGCTTGCAGCCCAACTGTCGTTCACTGTAAATATGTAAATGAATACATTAAAGTTATATGCAAGTCTCTTCCACGCCGATCTGCACCTACTTGAGCTCCTCGAACAAGTCGGAGTTCTTGTCGAGCAGCTCGTGCACCTTCCACTCCCTGATGAACTTGGCCGTCTTCACGTAGGCCTCCAAGTCGGCCGCCCTCCTGGGCAAGTCGTGCTGCGTGTAGATACAGTGCAACTGAAAGAGGAACAACAACATCCACTCAACACCCTGCCGACCTTGTTGTACTCGCCGTCCTTGAACGCCTTCCCGTACTCGGCCAACAGCTCGTCCAGAGACTTGCTCATCTAGACAGCCAAAGGGGGTAGAAAGTGTACAGAGAATGAGGAAGATGTATGGTGATGCACCGGAGACTACGGCTGAATGGACAAAGAGAAGTGAGAGAGAGGGGACAGTTCATTGTGAAAGACGAACAAATGATGGGACTGATGATGATGTAACAATGTGTGCATAACAATAATCATTAATATATCTGCGTGTCTGCTCTTCATCTACAGTTCAATTCGCTTCAACTTGGGCTGAACTGGCTGAAATGCGAAGAAAGAAGTGGGACGAGTCTGGCCAGTTCTGAAACGGGAACAGTTTGATATGAGTACATCAAATATCTATTCATCAATAGTTGTAAGTACTGATGAACAATTCACTCACTCGTAGAATTCCCTCTGTCTCACTGCCACCGCCGAGTAAGTGGACACGCAGTTAGCCACCAAGTGGTCCGACTCAGCCAACAACACCAGCGAAACGTATGGATCCTCGGTGGGCAGCTTGACTACGGGGATCTGAAGGGAGTTGTTGTCGACGATCATCATGCCCACCTCGTAGGCCGACAGTCCGTCCTGCAGCTCCTCCAGCATGTGGTCCTTGTCGGATGTGACGAACACCGACTTGGCGCCGATCGAGGCGACGGCGTCCAGGGTCTGCATGGAGATGAACAGATGAAGTGAGAGATAGACATCCACTCACCGCATTCAGAACATCCTCAAAGGTTGGAGCGCAGAGTCGGCGAGTGAGCGGCCCCTTCTCGCCGTACTCGCCCAGGCAGTGGGCCGACGCGAACAGCTGCTTCCTGTCCGAGTCCACCTGCTCGCACACTCTCGTCCAGTCGATGCCGTTGCGCAGGTGCAGGGCCACGTAGGGACGGGGAAGATTGGAGGAGATGAACTGGCGGGCGGGGGAGACGACACGACTCGTCCACTTGAAGAAGTGCTGGATGGGCCAGTGGTCACGGCGGGAGGGAAAAGAGGCGGGGGCACCGGTGAAAGCGAGAACGGGATGGGAAGAGGAGGGGAACCTGAACAACAGCGACTGCATGAACAATAACAACAACTCCAACCTCGTGTCCCACTTCTTCCTCGAGTCCACCTGGCCCATGCTGTGGCCCAGCTCGCCGTAGTAGTCGTCGGCCGTGAACTTGACCTTGAGATAGTCCCAGAACGGGCCGAACGGATTTCCCTCTGTCGCGTGGCAGCCCGGCGCCGAAGACTTGTCGAACAGACTGGTACGTGGCTGCCAGCAGAGGACTGAAAGATGGATGGATGATGTTGATGATGATTGAATTATGTTGATGAATGGATCATGTTGATGATGATGATTAAATGATGAATCCCCTCCCCTCCCTCACCCGTCCTCCGACTCTCTGGCCATATTTTTGGTGCTACATCAGCGAAGAACTGCTTGGAGGTGATGACACGGTGGAAGCGGAGAAGCGGCTTCACCTGGAACAACAACTCAAAGTCGACCATCTTCTGCAAGTTGAGATTGATTTGAATATGACGGATGATTTGAATATAACTGGAGGAGGGTGGGTGGAAGGACTGACCGCTGTGTGCGTGGCCGGAGGATACTCGACGAACGGCGGCAAGACCAAGGTCCTGTCCAGGTTTCGAGCAAAGTTGATGGCGCCCAGGGTCTGATCCATCTGGTTGCCAAATCTGCCTAGAATGAGGAATGAAAAGAACTGGACTTGACACTCACCCATACATGGACAGTAGATGACATAACCATTGGGGTCGATGGATGTTGAAGATGAAGAGGGGAATGGGAAGGAGAGGATGAGAAGGAGGGGAATGAGCATGGAGTGAGAATAGATAGTGTATGGACAGTATAATCGATTTGATGGAGGGGAGGAAGGGAGAAAGGACCGGCAGAGTTTATCGAACAATCGTAAAATTAGAGAAGAATCAACAGAAGAATGAGGAGGAAGAGCACACATGACAGCACCATGATCGCCTTGCACTGGGTGGAATCTGAGATGTGAATCATCATCATCCCCATCCACTCACCGTCCTCCATGTTGCTCAGCTTGGCGATCTTCTTCATCACGCTGTTCAGCTTCGTGTCCACCCGCTCCATGTCCACGCCGAGATCTTCTAACATACTGAATGTATTCTCTATACAGTTATGATGATGGATAACAATCAACCACATTGATAAATGGTTGAAACATAGTGGAAAGTTGGATGATAAGACAGAGATGCGTATTATTCTTGCATCAACCGATACCCCCCAATCTGACTCACTTCGACTGCTCCTCCAACTCGACGCCGATCCTCTGGCTCATGTTCTTCAGCGTGCTCACCGACTGGCCCACCAACTCGAGGTCATCGTCCTGTTCTCGGATAATTTGCTGCACGAAAATGTAGACAGACCCGATGTTCTGGCCCACCTCCTGTTTGTGCATCACATTGGACACGAAATTGGACGAGGAGGACGCCGTCTCATCGTCGTTCAACTTCGTGTAGCGATAGGAGGACGACATTGATGGCAGAATAGGAGGGGAACGTGTCCGTTCTGTGAGAGAATGTGGTTTAGCCTGCCGTCAATCAATATCAAAGCCCTTCACACACAGGGGCATTCTCAGAGGCGCTAGTGCCCCCGCTGAGGCACCGGCTGCTGGGAGGTGATCAATATGGAGCTCTTCACATCCACACGAATTCTCTATTAGATCATAATAGACAGTTCTAAGTCCTCATAAGTCCAAATGAGGTACTGTAAAAACTAAAACGGACTATTAAGACTAGTTCTAGTTCACTATCAAAATTTCAGACCTTCAGCTCTATTTTGAAGATGAGTTAGTACTAGTTCTAGAACTTTAAAGGACCCGAACAAAAACAAGAACTAGACATTTCTGCAAGTTAGGTCAGTTCTAGTATACCGTATAAGTTTCAGAACTGTACTACTACTCTAAGTACCGGCTTAGTAGGTAGCCCGGGACTTGTGTTTTTTCACGTCAATCTTGAACTTCTAAGTCTCATAGCGGACTTAAAACAAGGTCTTAGAACTTGTACTTTTCAGATATGATTGATAGCTGATTGAAGTTCGTACACAATTATTTTCAGTTTTTGGGAACAAGTCTAGGACTTGTAGTAAAGCAAAAAGTACTTTTGACGCGAAAAAAACACAAGTCCCGGGCTACCTACTAAGCCGGTACTTAGAGTAGTAGTACAGTTCTGAAACTTATACGGTAGACTAGAACTGACCTAACTTGCAGAAATATCTAGTTCTTGTTTTTGTTCGGGTCCTTTAAAGTTCTAGAACTAGTACTAACTCATCTTCAAAATAGAGCTGAAGGTCTGAAATTTTGATAGTAAACTAGAACTAGTCTTAATAGTCCGTTTTAGTTTTTACAGTACCTCATTTGGACTTATGAGGACTTAGAACTGTCTATTACATATCCCAAGAGAGATCTGTGGGAATGTGAAGAGCTCCATATTGAATACCCATCGCGGGCCGGTGCCTCAGCGGGGGCATTAGCGTCTCTGGCATTCTCCTCCTTTCATATTCAAACTGGGCGTTTCTCAACTTAGAACTTGTGTGTTTTAGGTGTCATCTACTCATATGGACGGAATTGAACAGTCAACGTTGACAGAACAGGACAATGTGAGTAATTACATCACTGATCAGTCAAGTTTCAGCCCCTGGCCACTCCTTCGATCCATTCTGTTCAAAGCATCGATTCCTCGGTGAGTTTGAGTATTGTTCATCACAGATCACATCATTTCAGTCTGATTCTCACTCTCCCCTTGTTGTTGTTGATGGTGTTGGATCTGTTGGTTCTGGTCAGACCGGTGGTCGCTCGGGGGATGAAGGAATGGATGGTAGAGCCGATGGAGAAGTTGATATAGGAAGAGGAATAGACTGCGGGTCGCATTCAAATCTACCCAGTCGTCCATTGATGACTCAGGCAATGAAGGTGACAATTGAAATGACACCAACATATTTGAAACCATTTCAGAAATGGTTGAAAGATCTGGAGAGTGGAGAGGCATCGGTTGAAGATGAGGAAGAATTCGCAAAGATTCAGATCTACGCAGAGAAAAGGCTGAACTACAACCAACTGCTTCCATCTACCACAAAACATGTTGAGTAATGTGATATAACAACCAACCATTCCCCCTTTCACCTCACACCATTGAATGAATGATCAAGTTGGAATGTGATTGTATGGATGTGATTGAATGGATGGTTGTAAGCATTGCTCATTCGTTCCGTCTCTCAATGTTGGTTATACATCTACCATTTGCAGAGTATTCAACAATAATAATAGTAGAGTAATTGTTATGTGATTTGTGGCAGTCCCATCCCCTATGATGGATGTGTGCAATGAGTTCGATTCACGCCTATTCTCCCTCCTCTTTTTCTCTCATTTCAACTGGTTTCACCGTCATTTGCGCCCCGCTCTCCCTCCTCCCACCTCTCCCCGTCGGCATCGTCCGAACGCCCACCCAACTCGCCTACGTTTTATGCAAAAATTACCCCCTTTAACCGTTTTATGCAAATGCGCCAAGCAGACGGCGGACACGTCGTATTCTTTACTACTTTATTACTCACTCACACACACACCGACCACCACCACCCCAGAGGAAGGGGGAGGGAGGGAGGGAGAGGTGAAATATCAGATTGTTGTACGTTTATGTATATGATATGATTGTATGTGATATGCAAATGACAGTTACTCATCATGTCTCTTCTTTCTCTCTCTGTTTCACTCAAAACTTTCGTCCTTCTTCTCGTCTGTTTGTCTGGCAGAGGGATTATTCGGATTACGCACAGTCTTCTTCTTCTTCTTCTTCACTGCTACTTTGTTCGTCCTGTTTCGTCCCTCTCGTTTCTCTGTCTCTCTCCTCTCTCTCTACACTCTCTCGTCTCTCTCACTGTCTGCCGTCTCTCACTCTCACCCATTCTCTCCTCCCTCCACTCGGGGGCGCGCCCCCTGATGATCCGCAGTGCCAACATTTGCGCCCCACAGCAGCCGGCCGGGAATGCTGCCGGCCCAACCGCGCCCAAACTTTCCACCCACCGTTTCGCTTCTTCTCCCCTCCCCTTTCCCACAACATTCTCGCAATCACGTCATTCACCCTTGTCCAGTTCTATATGCAAATCCTCATGTTATATTCAAATCACTCTGCATGCCTTCACCTTCAGAATGTCCCATCTGCCAGCTGCTCGTGCTCCTCTGGGTGGTCGCAACTCATCCGCAATCTCAAGTCGGGAGACAACCAGTAAGTGGGGGAGAGGGATTGAACTGATAGTTGTCATTCTATATTCAAATCATATTAACTCGATATTCCCATTCATTCTCCCCCTTTCCAGCCGGCTCTCGTACTCTGAAGATAGTGACCGAGTTGGGTAGCCAGGGTGGAGTACTTGGCAGTGGTCTGTCCCCGTTCTCTCAGAATGCAGCATCGGCAGTGCGCGACTCGCGTGAGAAAGAGAAGAAAGACCTGGGAGAGTTGAACGATCGGCTCGCTTCCTACATCGAGAAGGTGAGGAAGGAGGGAGTGATGATGATCATCATCTTCAACCCATTCAGGTTCGCTTTCTCGAGGCTCAGAACCGAAAGATGGCAGCCGACCTGGAGGCTCTGAGATC
>CAVOJK010000193.1:0-23646 GCA_963695495.1 Hololepta plana | reverse complement strand
CTGAAATCGGTATGGGCAGGTAGCGCAGGACGAGAGCAGGTGATTAGTACTAAGAGTTGTTCGGTTTAGTCATGTGACAGTATCTTTTCAGGCGACGGAAAGCGTGTGTACGCTCTTGCGCGGCATCACTATACATGTCTCCCCGCCAGTCGCATAGCGGCTGGCATGGAGACTTTGTCATGCATTTCTCTCTCTTTCTCTCTCTCTCCCTCTCTTTCTTTCTTTTTTTCCCCTCTCTTCCCTTTTTCTCTCTTTCTCTTATCCCTCGATTTCGCTCTTTCTCTTTCTTTCTCTCTATCTCGTGATCTCTTCCTCCTCTTTCTCTCTCTCTCTTTTTCTCCCTCTCCCTTCCCGTCTTTCCGTTCGAAGTGCTAGTTTCTGTCATCGTTTACTAATCACAAATTCTATATTCCATCGATCTTCCTTCTTTATCTTGTTCTAATCATTTTCGCTTCTAAATTCGGTCGCTTCCTTGTACCATCGCACACGCGCGCGCTCTTGCCTATATTGCGAGCAGTTACAGTCATTATTCACTCGACAATTTGGATCCGAGTTTCATGACTGTCACACATGCCGCTTTAAAAAATCTCAAACAGAGCAATTTTGACAGGCGCGACGTATCCTCGCTTGGTGTAATCGAGCCGGCTGGCCAGGACGCGGTGGCATCATGATGAAGTGAGTGAATGAGACTGAACTCTCGTCTGCTCCGTAAGCCTAAACTCGGGGGACTGCGTAGACAGAATACTTTGAATTATTTCGAGATCACTACAAAATAATTGAGATCGAAATGAAATTTCTCTCTATTGCGAGAGACAGCTGGGACTGAATGCGTATGTTTCGAAATATCATAAAGATCCATTGTCCGAGACATTTTGAAGTAAGCATTCCGACAGAACATCACTTGTCTCTCCTCACCGCGTGAAGTCTGATAAAATATGCTGAAGTTTCAAGCGAATTGGGAAAATGAAATCTATTTTCTCAGTTGCTACCACTCTACTCGCTCAATGAATGAGTGAGATATGGCTCAAGATGGAGCGCCAGGCCCGGTCGACATCTACGACTTCGATTCTACCACTGCGCAAGGCGCACTCAAACGAGCACGAGCGGTCGATAACCTTGTGAGTTTCTGAGAAAATACAAATGTTTGACTTCAATTTATTTTTCCGTCTGATTCAGTTCAATTAGAATTCTAGAAACATACTCTAGGCGATTTTTTCAATTTTTTCTTTTGTGTTTATGCTCGAAGTAGACACATTTCTCAGCGTCGTCGCTCTCTTCCGATCAGATGTCTGGATGTCTGGAGGCAGATGATAGTTGGCGGCTAATGGTGGGTATTTTCTTCTCTGCACGACTTTTTCTTACATTTTCTCCCGTTTTGCTGGAAATCCACTTGAAACTGACTGATTTTATCAGGTGCTGTCACGCTCTTCTCAATTGAAAGAGCCAAGTAGCAGGAGATGATTTCCATCATGGTGGGTATTTTCATTATGCTATGTTTTTCAGTGTGTCTCCTTGTTTTAATGAAAAAGTTATATGCTACGTTCCTCAGACGCACATCGTTCGATTCATCCGATGGATGGCGGCTGAGAATTCGATGATGATTCATTGCGTGGTGAGCATGAATTTAAACATTCTCTCCTAGTGACAGCTTCTTCCTCTTTCTGTAGAGGTTCCTTGTGTTGTTGAATAGAGCACTGTCCTAACAGCTGGCTCCTTCCACCTGTCATGAGTGAGGGGGTGCCAGATCCTTTAAATATTCTGCTCGAATTTCTCGTTCTCTTCCAATTTAGAAAATTCGAAAGTTTACTGGTAACTTCCTCAGACGCACATCGCTCGTCTCATCAAATGGATGGCTCATGGGGGGTCGATGATGAAGGATGGCATGGTAAGCAGTTATTTAAATTTTCTGCTCGAGTTTTTTTGGAGTTTCTCTCTTTTAAACGAAAAAATTCGAAATTGACTGGTTTTTTTCCTCAGACGCAAGCCTTTCATCTCACTCGATGGCGCGTATGATTGGAAGATGATGATTGGTATCAAGGTTAGTAGCATTTTCCTTCAATTGAAAATAGGTTTTTTTCAAATATGTTTTCGAACTCTTGTCTCCGGAGTTTATGCAGACTTTTCTCGAGAGAGAAAAATCGAATTCAAATTCAGACTAATCAATCGACAGCTTCGCTACGCTGTCGCTCATCGCTCCAGCGCTCTGCACTTCTACCCTGCATCTGTCAAAGATGCACGAGAGCTGCTGATCAAGGTAATCTTAAAATTTTCGGTTTGTTTTCAAGAGACAAGATGATCATTCCGGTAGTTTCTATACTCTAGAACTGTCTTAAATCCTGACAATTGCATGCGAAATTCGACACTCTTGAAAAAAGTCAATGAAATAATAGAGATTCGCTGAATACTCGAGCAAACAATTGATCATAATTGGAAAATTGATGGAAAAGTGAGCTGAGCAACAGACTAAATGCTTTTCATCAGGTTCACTCTTCCCCTACCTCATCTCCACGGGCACGCGACCGCAAGCCGCCCCTCTCACCATGTAAGTAATTGGTTTCAATTACTCGTAAATTTTCGTGAGATCGACTTTGAAATTCGCGATCGGATATGTGGTCGTGGTTCTCAGGCGTGGTACATCAGTTAGTGGTCAAAATATCTAACGTCGTTTTTTCCGACTTTGAGCATTCTTTTTTAGACAACGAAATGCTGTATGGCTCGCGTGCCCTCCGCCTCCTCCTGCTCCTCGTTCCCCTCCGTGCCCGTCCACCTGCCCTCTAGCCCGAAGATAAGTATGTTCTCTTTCTATATCGATTATCGATGTAATCTTTGTGTAATTTCCTAGCTTTATGTGATAATTTCTCACTTTATGTCATTCAAAATGTTGTGCGTTGAATCAGTTGGCAGTATTAGGCGTGTCTGTGTGTTTCCATACGATTTAGATTGTTTTTAATCTAGTATGTTTGTTTTCTTTCTGGACTTTTCCATTTTTCCCGGTCCTAGAGATATGTTACCGTATCCATAGTTATCTTTCATCAGAGCGAGGATCACAAGTCTAGCTAGTGGTTTTCGGTTAGTAGCGTTGCGCACTAGGAAGACATGTCCCATTTTTGCCACCCTGGAAAAGGCTGTTCCTTGGTATATTTATGGTGAAGTAACTGGGCTTCAGTAGGACCGCTTTCTGATCATTCATGTGTTATGAGCGAATGAGTGTCATAAAACAACCTGGTAGGAAAGATGTGCACTGTCACGGTCTTTCGGATATAATTACCAAATGTGTCGAGAGCGTAGAGGGGCAATCAAGCTCCTTGCTATATGGCCTGAACAAAACAAAACTACATAGAGTGTGTAGAACAGGAGTTGGCAGGCTGCCAACTCAGAGAATTCAGTTTTTTCTGTGCTTGATTTTGGCAGACTAATTCACCTTGTGACTGGATTTTCACCCGTTTTACTTTCCACTGTACCAAAATCGATGAGGATACAAGCTTTTCTTCCGGTTAGCAAAGAGAGATTATGTCCAGCACGGGGTTCTTTCTCTGAACAGTTGATCGGAATCATTTTTACCACACCAGCTCCAAATAAAAGGTTTTTGGAGATCACTTATGACTCATAGTTCCCATTTGTCACGGCATCAGCACGTGAGATAGAGGTTACCAAGCGAAACTGTTATTCTTGCCTATTTTATAATGTGCACTAGGCTAATCCGGTAGGCTGTAACGAATATGGATCTCATTTTGCGTAGTTTACTACATGTATAATGGTTCTCTTTTGCCCTTTCCACTGGAAAATTGAGGAAATTTGGGACTTGATAGGGAGTTTCTGATGTCGGACATAGTGGAGGGCATAATATTGAGTAGCTCTATGTCACAGAAGCTGGCCTCGCTTGTGAGAACCGGAGAGGGGAATACTTGCGGCTCTGGAGTGCTTTATTCTCCACCACTCCCTACGGAAATCTCTTTGTTGATCGACAAACATCGAAATCTGTTGAGCTTCAAGACTAGTCTAGCGACTATGGGTTAAGCTTGATGGGAAATTGTTGACAAATCTGACTCTGGTTTCCCGTCTACATGACATGCTTTCGATCAAGAGTGTGAGAGAGAGGAACTAGAGAAAAATGTGTTGGAGTATAAAGGGAGTGTGTCCGTTGTGGGGCTCGAGAGGAAGAGAGAGGAAAAAATAAAATAAAAAATAAAAATAAAATAAAAAATAAAATAAAAAATAAAGAAAAGAAAAGAAAAGGGTGGAGGCTTGCAGCAGTACGTGAGATTAGTGAGCACCTGAAGGGAGTGAGAGTAGAGAATGGGGACTTTTTCGTAGTTGGAGTCTTGCGAGTTCTGGGATCGTGAGTTGAAGAGATGAGTCTGCCGACTCACTTTTACCATCTCTGCTGAAAAGGTAACCAGCAGCCTTCTCTCACGATCTCGTGCGGCCTGTGCGCTCCCCTCAAAAGGAGTCAGAACTCGTTTAGGCTTCACTACAAGAGGGAGAAGTAGCCAGACTAAAAACTGGTTGCTTTTCTCTGAATCTATCTGTCATTCTTTCGGGGATGGCAGATGGGAGGGGACTAGGGCTAAGGGCTAGGGCGGGAATAGGCGAGAGTTTTTGGAGAGAAGGCAATAATGGCCATCTTTCACTTCCTGTCTTTTGCTCTTGTACCGCACAACCACCCACCACACCCCGCACCCCCCCACCCCACCAATGGTAAGTTTCCCCCGGCAAGTTTAAGTGAGTCTGGCGCCGCAGGTAAGTTTTTTCTCTCTCTTTTTTTTCTCCCTCCCAGCCTCTCTCTCCCCTCTCCCCTACCTCTTCTCTCCCCTTTCTCCCCCTCGCTCTTCTCTCCTCACAACTGTAGTTAATAATGAGCCACTGCAGTTGTGAAGGAGGGAGGACCCCCACCCCACCCCCTCTCTCTCCTTCTTCACCCCCTCACCTCTCTCTTTCTTTTTTTCTTTGATCGGCGCTCTGACTCAAGGTAAGTTCCCCCCCCCCGGCCCAGGTAACCCCCTTTTTTCTATTTCGCACCATCACACCGCACAATTCTCAGTCTTTCACTCTAATGTCTTCCCTTGTATTGCTGGCATCTCCAGAAACTCTCGCCTATAGTAAGAAAGGGTTAGAATGTCGTCGAGAGGGGCAACTCTCTCGTCTTCATTCTAATTCTCTAACATATTCTCTACTCTCGCTTGCTCGCTCACTCCAACCAGAGTGAGCGAGGATCTGATATAGCGTTCGCGCTGCATTGGGTTGGGACCTGGTCCCCATTGCTGTCCCACACGCCTTTCGACGTACTGGGAGCTACTCTCGGGCAAGAAAGGCGTGGTGCATCCATCATGTCGCCCATGATGAGCGGTCTAACCGCTTTGGTGTCGGGACAGCAACAGCCTAGGCCGGTTGGTCCTCTCTCTTCTCCGGGAGTTGAGAGGGCCAACGCTTTGCCTGGCTGCCAGCTTGTTCACTCAAACAGAATAGGTAGTAAATAAGGAAATGATGCTACTTGTTTTGTTTGAGTGAACGAGGACCCGATGCAGCGTTCGCGTTGTATTGGGTTAGAATCTGCTCTCTTGTCTGGTCCACGTTGCTGTCCCACACGCCTTTCGACGTACTGGGAGCTACTCTCGGGCAAGAAAGGCGTGGTGCATCCATCATGTCGCCCATGATGAGCGGTCTAACCGCTTTGGTGTCGGGAAAGCAACAGCCTAGGCCGGTTGGTCCACTCTCTTCTTCGGGAGTCGAGAGTGCCAACGCTTTGCCTGGCAGCCAGCAAGATGCGCAGATTCTCCCCTTCAGGCGCTCACTAATCTCACGTACTGCTGCGAGCCTCCACCCTTTTCCTCTTTCTTCCTCTCGAGCTCCACAATGTTCACACTCTAGCTCCCTCTCTTTTTCCTCTCTCTCTGCTTGCTCTTGGTCGAAAGCATTGCTTGCAGTCAGATTCCGGAGTCAGATTCGTCAACTCTATCACATTAGGCTTTTTCCACAGTCTCCTAGGCTAGTTTTGGAGTTTACCAGATTCCGATGAATGTTGATCAACGAAGCGATTGATGAAGGTTGAGGTGGAGAGCAAAGTGCTCTGGGATCGTGAGTTTCTCCTCTGTCGGAATTCACACGCGAGGCTAACATTTGAGACACAGAGCTCCTTGGGACGATGAACTGCACTGTGCTCTTCAATAGAAACTCTCTAACAAGGTCCAAGTTTTCTCAGCTTTCCTGTGGATAGGTCAAAAAGAATTGTCATACATTTGGCGAATCATGTGGAATGAGAGTCAAACTCATCACAGCCAGCGCATATGCCCATAGCACATTGTAACATGAGCAAGAGTAATTGGTTCGTTCGTTTCAAATTTAGCATCAATAAATCACAATTGATTCATTGATGGATGGGAACCGGGAGTTGGAAGTGACATCTTATAACCTAGAGTCAAATAACGGCTCAGTGAAATCAGCTATCATTGTTTGTTCAAGACAAAATACATGTGCTGGGCGTTTTTCATCTGTGTCAAACGGAAGAATACCTTGTATTCAATAAAGTAGTAGAGAAACAGTATGACATTCACGAAGAACTTTTCCTGGGCATTCCGGGTACACGGCCCGGCCCGTATTCCCTCAAGAATGGTGGAATCCAACTGAAGAAGAAAATCAGACACATCGACTGTTTATAAAAGTTGTTGGGTTAGTGGCTCTGACCCGTTTCTCTCAAGATTAGTGGATTCCGATTGGAAAAGAGAAGAATCTGGAACATCGACTGTTTTCAAATGTTGTTGGGTTAGTGGCTCTGACCCGTTTCTATCAAGATTGATGGGATTTGATTGAAGAAGAGAAAATATTCGATACATCGAGTGTGAAAGACTTCCACCATTCGCCTGGGCATTTCGGGTACACGGCCCGGCCCGTATTCCCTCAAGAATGGTGGAATCCAACTGAAGAAGAGAATCAGACACATCGACTGTTTATAAAAGTTGTTGGGTTAGTGGCTCTGACCCGTTTCTCTCAAGATTAGTGGATTCCGATTGGAGAAGAGAAGAATCTGGAACATCGACTGTTTTCAAATGTTGTTGGGTTAGTGGCTCTGACCCGTTTCTATCAAGATTGATGGGATTTGATTGAAGAAGAGAAAATATTCGATACATCGAGTGTGAAAGACTTCCATCATTCGCCTGGGCATTTCGGGTACACGGCCCGGCCCGTATTCCCTCAAGAATGGTGGAATCCAACTGAAGAAGAGAATTAGACACATCGACTGTTTATAAAAGTTGTTGGGTTAGTGGCTCTGACCCGTTTCTCTCAAGATTAGTGGATTGCGATTGGAGAAGAGAAGAATCTGGAACATCGACTGTTTTCAAATGTTGTTGGGTTAGTGGCTCTGACCCGTTTCTATCAAGATTGATGGGATTTGATTGAAGAAGAGAAAATATTCGATACATCGAGTGTGAAAGACTTCCACCATTCGCCTGGGCATTTCGGGTACACGGCCCGGCCCGTATTCCCTCAAGAATGGTGGAATCCAACTGAAGAAGAGAATTAGACACATCGACTGTTTATAAAAGTTGTTGGGTTAGTGGCTCTGACCCGTTTCTCTCAAGATTAGTGGATCCCGATTGGAGAAGAGAAGAATCTGGAACATCGACTGTTTTCAAATGTTGTTGGGTTAGTGGCTCTGACCCGTTTCTATCAAGATTGATGGGATTTGATTGAAGAAGAGAAAATATTCGATACATCGAGTGTGAAAGACTTCCACCATTCGCCTGGGCATTTCGGGTACACGGCCCGGCCCGTATTCCCTCAAGAATGGTGGAATCCAACTGAAGAAGAGAATCAGACACATCGACTGTTTATAAAAGTTGTTGGGTTAGTGGCTCTGACCCGTTTCTCTCAAGATTAGTGGATTCCGATTGGAGAAGAGAAGAATCTGGAACATCGACTGTTTTCAAATGTTGTTGGGTTAGTGGCTCTGACCCGTTTCTATCAAGATTGATGGGATTTGATTGAAGAAGAGAAAATATTCGATACATCGAGTGTGAAAGACTTCCATCATTCGCCTGGGCATTTCGGGTACACGGCCCGGCCCGTATTCCCTCAAGAATGGTGGAATCCAACTGAAGAAGAGAATTAGACACATCGACTGTTTATAAAAGTTGTTGGGTTAGTGGCTCTGACCCGTTTCTCTCAAGATTGATGGGATTTGATTGAAGAAGAGAAAATATTCGATACATCGAGTGTGAAAGACTTCCACCATTCGCCTGGGTATTTCGGGTACAGGCCCGGCCCGTTTTCCCTCAAGAATGGTGGAATCCAACTGAAGAAGAGAATTAGACACATCGACTGTTTATAAAAGTTGTTGGGTTAGTGGCTCTGACCCGTTTCTCTCAAGATTAGTGGATTCCGATTGGAGAAGAGAAGAATCTGGAACATCGACTGTTTTCAAATGTTGTTGGGTTAGTGGCTCTGACCCGTTTCTATCAAGATTGATGGGATTTGATTGAAGAAGAGAAAATATTCGATACATCGAGTGTGAAAGACTTCCACCATTCGCCTGGGCATTTCGGGTACACGGCCCGGCCCGTATTCCCTCAAGAATGGTGGAATCCAACTGAAGAAGAGAATTAGACACATCGACTGTTTATAAAAGTTGTTGGGTTAGTGGCTCTGACCCGTTTCTCTCAAGATTAGTGGATCCCGATTGGAGAAGAGAAGAATCTGGAACATCGACTGTTTTCAAATGTTGTTGGGTTAGTGGCTCTGACCCGTTTCTATCAAGATTGATGGGATTTGATTGAAGAAGAGAAAATATTCGATACATCGAGTGTGAAAGACTTCCACCATTCGCCTGGGCATTTCGGGTACACGGCCCGGCCCGTATTCCCTCAAGAATGGTGGAATCCAACTGAAGAAGAGAATCAGACACATCGACTGTTTATAAAAGTTGTTGGGTTAGTGGCTCTGACCCGTTTCTCTCAAGATTAGTGGATTCCGATTGGAGAAGAGAAGAATCTGGAACATCGACTGTTTTCAAATGTTGTTGGGTTAGTGGCTCTGACCCGTTTCTATCAAGATTGATGGGATTTGATTGAAGAAGAGAAAATATTCGATACATCGAGTGTGAAAGACTTCCATCATTCGCCTGGGCATTTCGGGTACACGGCCCGGCCCGTATTCCCTCAAGAATGGTGGAATCCAACTGAAGAAGAGAATTAGACACATCGACTGTTTATAAAAGTTGTTGGGTTAGTGGCTCTGACCCGTTTCTCTCAAGATTGATGGGATTTGATTGAAGAAGAGAAAATATTCGATACATCGAGTGTGAAAGACTTCCACCATTCGCCTGGGTATTTCGGGTACAGGCCCGGCCCGTTTTCCCTCAAGAATGGTGGAATCCAACTGAAGAAGAGAATTAGACACATCGACTGTTTATAAAAGTTGTTGGGTTAGTGGCTCTGACCCGTTTCTCTCAAGATTAGTGGATTCCGATTGGAGAAGAGAAGAATCTGGAACATCGACTGTTTTCAAATGTTGTTGGGTTAGTGGCTCTGACCCGTTTCTATCAAGATTGATGGGATTTGATTGAAGAAGAGAAAATATTCGATACATCGAGTGTGAAAGACTTCCATCATTCGCCTGGGCATTTCGGGTACACGGCCCGGCCCGTATTCCCTCAAGAATGGTGGAATCCAACTGAAGAAGAGAATTAGACACATCGACTGTTTATAAAAGTTGTTGGGTTAGTGGCTCTGACCCGTTTCTCTCAAGATTGATGGGATTTGATTGAAGAAGAGAAAATATTCGATACATCGAGTGTGAAAGACTTCCACCATTCGCCTGGGTATTTCGGGTACAGGCCCGGCCCGTTTTCCCTCAAGAATGGCGGAATCCGACTGAAGAAGAAGAAAATCAGAGACATCGACTATGCATAAAAGTTGTTGGGTTAGTGGCTCTGACCCGTTTCTCTCAAGATTAGTGGATTCTGATTGGAGAAGAAAAGAATCTGGAACATCGACTGTTTTCAAATGTTGTTGGGTTAGTGGCTCTGACCCGTTTCTTCCAAGATTAGCGGCTTTCTCACTAGTTTGAGTTCCTGGTACTGATTGGATGTCCAATCAAGAATTTTTAACCACTTCTCTCCGGTGGAGTTCGACAAATATATTAGATTGAAAAAAACTTCAACATCTCGAACATATCTCTTTTTTCCGCAGTTATGGCTTTCTTTTTCTCAGAGTGGCTCTCAAGTGGGACATTCCATGCCTAAGTGTTAACCAACCAACCGAAGCTGACGACTAAACCTGTGCTCATCATTCTGATAATCTGTTTCTCTCTCTATCAAACTATAGAATTTATAGCTGCTCGATATATTGTACCCACTCTTGTAACCTCTCTCTACCTCACTGTTGAAGCTCAATGTTTATTCCTTGTGAGTTTATCCCACCAAGCGAATTTATAGTTATTGATTGTTTCGACCTCTTTCTGTAATTGCCATGGTCTCTGTTG
Organism: Hololepta plana; assembly: GCA_963695495.1. Classification (NCBI taxonomy): domain Eukaryota; kingdom Metazoa; phylum Arthropoda; class Insecta; order Coleoptera; family Histeridae; genus Hololepta; species Hololepta plana. The sequence continues at coordinate 13,170 of CAVOJK010000193.1, read as the reverse complement.
ACCACTTTCTGTTTTAGTGTGAGCGATAAAAATCTGAAGTAATAACCATCGATGTTTGAGTTTGGCTGAGTACAACGAACTCACGGGTTCGAACTCCCTAATGTATCTGCTTATTTTGATGTATACTGGTTGTTTCGATGAGTCATTCTACCACTTTCAGTGCACATGAGCAAACATTGATTATGATGGAGGCTGAGAATACGCCGCTTATTGGAAACAAATCGATTCACGGTTCGTCTCACAAACTATCGAACTCTCTGTATCGAGCGTAGACGCCTGGGCTCACAGCACTCGGCTGTTAGATGTCGGAGGGAGATTGAGGAAATATGGAAAGGGAATGTAAAACTATGCTAGATTCAAACTCATACGAGTCGAGTTTATTGGTGAAACTTCTCAATTTTTGAGATTTTGCTGATCGTTCCATGCGTCACTGCCCGGTGGCTCTGACGTCAGCTTCTACCCATGCAAGTTTTTGATTTTTATACATACGAATACATGAACACGCAAACAAAACAAATACAATCAATACGCAACGAACACGCAATACACACAATTTGAGTAACCATCTCAAGGCTCGCGCTGCGCGCGGCCCACCCTTTCCTTCATCTGTTATACCGGAAGGTTTGAAAGGTCGGATTTGGCTCATTGCCGGCCTTTCAAGCGCTTCGGTATACCCTTCCCCTACTCAAAATGCTCCTCTAATTCAATCGTCATGCAATCAATTTCAACAGAAGAAAAAATATCTTTGCACGGTCGACGGCGTCGTGCTGAAAGAGGGCGAAATGGAGAGCGAACGAGGTGCTGATGTGGAGAAAAAATGATAAACCGGCAGCATCAGTGAGTATACTGTATTTCAAACACACTCCGAATCAGTTTGTTGCACGCTCGTAGAATTTTCTCGGAGAATATCAAACACTCCTCAGTTTGTGTTTCTTCCGCTCCGATTTCACGATTTAGGAATCACATTTTTCCGCGTAACTTGAACGTTTTGCACAGTTGTTGGCTCTGCAGAAACACTATGATTGTGTTGGGAGCGACTGCACCGAGAAATCAACACTGGCAACTACAGCCGATTCGTTCTCTCAAAATGATAGCTCCTGCTGCTGCTCTCTACTGATTACCGCAATTTGATATTTTCTGTTTCAGACTCAAGATGTGCTGCGTTCGTCAGAATGAAACCGTTCGCTACTGCCGCTGCGTCCACCATCACGACTGCACTTCTTCATATCTCCCACTGGTGGCGCCAAGCAGAGCTAATTGCTGGCACTGGGGCCGAGCTCATGGGTAAGTGGTATAGCCACAGCGAGCGTCGTCTTGTTCTCGTTTGCTCGAGAAGGTCAAACGGCCAGTTGCTCTTCTGAAAAGCAAAGAGAATCAGACACAACGTGATAAACTAATGAGAAAACTGAATAACGAGAGAGAGGTGGGAAGAGGCGCTCGTTATTGTAGTTCGTCTCTCAAAGAGACAGAGACACAGTAGGGAGGCGCTCTTCAGATGATTAAGAATGAGTGGCGACGCGTGAGACGCGCGGTGCGTGCGCTCTGTTCAGCTGCAGCAGCAATTATGTTACCACACATAGCACAGACCGAGACACGTATATTATACACGTTACTCTTCATGAACTGTTTCCAAAGATCTTTCCACATGTCTTCGTCTTCAAAAAATTTACTATTACTCCAAAGACGAACCGAAGATTCTGGTCAAAAAGCTAGAGTGGAAGCTACACTTGAGCAAGGCGACAGAGCCTGTTCAAGTACGTTTTTGTCCAAGAATTTTCGACTCCCCACACTGAATGTGAGAGAGAGCAAAAGAGAGGGAGCTAAAGTTAGAAAGATTCACAGCAAATTTGCAAATCGCCTTTCACAGTCTCTAATTGCTGACAATGCTGCAACGGCCACTACCGTAGCAGTCACCGTATCAGGAAGGCGGATGTGATATCACCGAGCTCGCTGAGAGCAGAGGTCCTAGCGCCATCCCCGCACGAAGCAGACGATATCGCAGCCCTCGCTGCTGGTGATCATTCATTTCTTATCACTCGAAAATTGCGTTTCTGACTGACAGCATGACTTCCCGCGTATCTCTGCGAATGCTTCTCAATTTTGAGAGAACGACACTCGAAAATTGATCTTACTTTTCTCAGTTTTCCCAAAACGCAACGAAACAACGGTGAGGGTGGGTGCTACGGAACCACGCAGAGATTTTTTTTCGTTTCATTCACTAGAGATTGAAGGTTCAGCATCTTTTTGATCGTCGATTTTCTTACTCACTTTGAATAATGTGATGTCCATGACTCATTCTTATATCAGGTCAAGTCTTCCCCTCCTCTGCCACCGCGTCTTCGATGCAGAGCGTGCTTTTGATGATGAGCTGATGCTTTCTAAGGTAGTTATGTCATGCCCGGTTCTACGTGGAGCATTCGAGTCTCAAAAGAGCGTAGCGGATCATCGTTCAAGCTTCTCATTGTGTGATTCCAGTTGTCGACTTCCGCAGCGTCTCAGTCGCTCTTCTACAAGCAGATGCCTCGATGAGCAGAAGAATAAGTGAGTGGTGTGGCCGATCTAGGTATTTCGTGCGTGATAGTTTCGAATCAGTATGATGGTTATCCCATGTTCTAGATTGTGAGTGGCTCATTCTCATATCAGGTCAAGTCTTCTACGTATCTTCCACCGATGCTTCACTACAGAGCGTGCAACTGCTCATAATGATGAGCCGATGATGTCTCAGGTAGTTATGTCATGCCCGGTTCTCCTTGGAGCATTCGAGTCTCAAAGAGCAAAGCGGATCATCGTTCGAGCTTCTCATTGTGTGATTCCAGTTGCCGACTTCCGAAGCGTCTCCGTCTTTTTTCCACGAGGAGATGTCTCGACGAGCAGGAGAAAAAGTGAAAGGTGTGGCCGATCTAGGTGTTTCGTTTGTGATAGTTTCGAATCAGTATGCTGGTCATCCCATGTCGTACATTGTGAGTGGCTCATTCTCATATCAGGTCAAGTCTTCTACGTATCTTCCACCGATGCTTCACCACAGAGCGTGCAACTGCTCATAATGATGAGCCGATGATGTCTCAGGTAGTAATGTAATGCCTGGATCCACGTGAAGCATCCGAGTCTCAAAAGAGCGTAGCGGATCATCGTTCGAGCTTCTCATTGTGTGATTCCAGTTGCCGACTTCCGAAGCGTCTTCGTCTCTTCTCCACGAGGAGATGTCTCGACAAGCAGAAAAAAAGTGAGTGTTGTGGCCGATCTAGGTGTTTCGTTTGTGATAGTTTCGAATCAGTATTATGGTCATCTCTTGTCCTACATTGTGAGTGGCTCAATCTCATATCAGGTCAAGTCTTCTACGTATCTTTCACCGATGCTTCACTGCAGAGCGCGCAACTGCTCATAATGATGAGCTGATGATGTCTCAGGTAGTTATGTCATGCCCGGTTCTCCGTGGAGCATTCGAGTCTCAAAAGAGCCAAGCGGATCATCGTTCGAGCTTCTCATTGTGTGATTCCAGTTGCCGACTTCCGAAGCGTCTTCGTCTCTTTTCCACGAGGAGATGTCTCGACGAGCAGAAGAAAGAGTGAGTGATGTGGCCGTTCTATGTATTTCGTTTGGGATAGTTTCGAATCAGTATTATGGTCATCTCTTGTCCCACATTGTGAGTGGCTCAATCTCATATCAGGTCAAGTCTTCTACGTATCTTCCACCGATGCTTCACTACAGAGCGTGCAACTGCTCATAATGATGAGCCGATGATGTCTCAGGTAGTAATGTAATGCCTGGATCCACGTGAAGCATCCGAGTCTGAAAAGAGCGTAGCGGATCATCGTTTGAGCTTCTCATTGTGTGATTCCAGTTACCGACTTCCGAAGCGTCTTCGTCTCTTTTCCACGAGGAGATGTCTCGACGAGCAGAAGAAAGAGTGAGTGATGTGGCCGATCTATGTTTTTCGTTTGTGCTAGTTTCGAATCAGTATGATGGTCATCATATGTCCTACATTGTGAGTGGCTCAATCTCATATCAGGTCAAGTCTTCTACGTATCTTCCACCGATGCTTCACTACAGAGCGTGCAACTGCTCATAATGATGAGCCGATGATGTCTCAGGTAGTAATGTAATGCCTGGATCCACGTGAAGCATCCGAGTCTGAAAAGAGCGTAGCGGATTATCGTTTGAGCTTCTCATTGTGTGATTCCAGTTACCGACTTCCGAAGCGTCTTCGTCTCTTTTCCACGAGGAGATGTCTCGACGAGCAGAAGAATAAGTGAGTGGTGTGGCCGATCTAGGTATTTCGTGCGTGATAGTTTCGAATCAGTATGATGGTTATCCCATGTTCTAGATTGTGAGTGGCTCATTCTCATATCAGGTCAAGTCTTCTACGTATCTTCCACCGATGCTTCACTACAGAGCGTGCAACTGCTCATAATGATGAGCCGATGATGTCTCAGGTAGTTATGTCATGCCCGGTTCTCCTTGGAGCATTCGAGTCTCAAAGAGCAAAGCGGATCATCGTTCGAGCTTCTCATTGTGTGATTCCAGTTGCCGACTTCCGAAGCGTCTCCGTCTTTTTTCCACGAGGAGATGTCTCGACGAGCAGGAGAAAAAGTGAAAGGTGTGGCCGATCTAGGTGTTTCGTTTGTGATAGTTTCGAATCAGTATGCTGGTCATCCCATGTCGTACATTGTGAGTGGCTCATTCTCATATCAGGTCAAGTCTTCTACGTATCTTCCACCGATGCTTCACCACAGAGCGTGCAACTGCTCATAATGATGAGCCGATGATGTCTCAGGTAGTAATGTAATGCCTGGATCCACGTGAAGCATCCGAGTCTCAAAAGAGCGTAGCGGATCATCGTTCGAGCTTCTCATTGTGTGATTCCAGTTGCCGACTTCCGAAGCGTCTTCGTCTCTTCTCCACGAGGAGATGTCTCGACAAGCAGAAAAAAAGTGAGTGTTGTGGCCGATCTAGGTGTTTCGTTTGTGATAGTTTCGAATCAGTATTATGGTCATCTCTTGTCCTACATTGTGAGTGGCTCAATCTCATATCAGGTCAAGTCTTCTACGTATCTTTCACCGATGCTTCACTGCAGAGCGCGCAACTGCTCATAATGATGAGCTGATGATGTCTCAGGTAGTTATGTCATGCCCGGTTCTCCGTGGAGCATTCGAGTCTCAAAAGAGCCAAGCGGATCATCGTTCGAGCTTCTCATTGTGTGATTCCAGTTGCCGACTTCCGAAGCGTCTTCGTCTCTTTTCCACGAGGAGATGTCTCGACGAGCAGAAGAAAGAGTGAGTGATGTGGCCGTTCTATGTATTTCGTTTGGGATAGTTTCGAATCAGTATTATGGTCATCTCTTGTCCCACATTGTGAGTGGCTCAATCTCATATCAGGTCAAGTCTTCTACGTATCTTCCACCGATGCTTCACTACAGAGCGTGCAACTGCTCATAATGATGAGCCGATGATGTCTCAGGTAGTAATGTAATGCCTGGATCCACGTGAAGCATCCGAGTCTGAAAAGAGCGTAGCGGATCATCGTTTGAGCTTCTCATTGTGTGATTCCAGTTACCGACTTCCGAAGCGTCTTCGTCTCTTTTCCACGAGGAGATGTCTCGACGAGCAGAAGAAAGAGTGAGTGATGTGGCCGATCTATGTTTTTCGTTTGTGCTAGTTTCGAATCAGTATGATGGTCATCATATGTCCTACATTGTGAGTGGCTCAATCTCATATCAGGTCAAGTCTTCTACGTATCTTCCACCGATGCTTCACTACAGAGCGTGCAACTGCTCATAATGATGAGCCGATGATGTCTCAGGTAGTAATGTAATGCCTGGATCCACGTGAAGCATCCGAGTCTGAAAAGAGCGTAGCGGATTATCGTTTGAGCTTCTCATTGTGTGATTCCAGTTACCGACTTCCGAAGCGTCTTCGTCTCTTTTCCACGAGGAGATGTCTCGACGAGCAGAAGAAAGAGTGAGTGATGTGGCCGATCTATGTTTTTCGTTTGTGATAGTTTCGAATCAGTATGATGGTCATCATATGTCCTACATTGTGAGTGGCTCAATCTCATATCAGGTCAAGTCTTCTACGTATCTTCCACCGATGCTTCACTACAGAGCGTGCAACTGCTCATAATGATGAGCCGATGATGTCTCAGGTAGTAATGTAATGCCTGGATCCACGTGAAGCATCCGAGACTCAAAAGAGCGTAGCGGATCATCGTTCGAGCTTCTCATTGTGTGATTCCAGTTGCCGACTTCCGAAGCGTCTCCGTCTCTTTTCCACGAGGAGATGTCTCGACGAGCAGAAGAAAAAGTGAGTGATGTGGCCGATCTATGTTTTTCGTTTGTGATAGTTTCGAATCAGTATGATGGTCATCATATGTCCTACATTGTGAGTGGCTCAATCTCATATCAGGTCAAGTCTTCTACGTATCTTCCACCGATGCTTCACTACAGAGCGTGCAACTGCTCATAATGATGAGCCGATGATGTCTCAGGTAGTAATGTAATGCCTGGATCCACGTGAAGCATCCGAGTCTGAAAAGAGCGTAGCGGATCATCGTTTGAGCTTCTCATTGTGTGATTCCAGTTACCGACTTCCGAAGCGTCTTCGTCTCTTTTCCACGAGGAGATGTCTCGACGAGCAGAAGAAAAAGTGAGTGGTGTGGTCGATCTAGGTGTTTCGTTTGTGATAGTTTCGAATCAGTATGCTGGTCATCCCATGTCGTACATTGTGAGTGGCTCATTCTCATATCAGGTCAAGTCTTCTACGTATCTTCCACCGATGCTTCACTACAGAGCGTGCAACTGCTCATAATGATGAGCCGATGATGTCTCAGGTAGTAATGTAATGCCTGGATCCACGTGAAGCATCCGAGTCTCAAAAGAGCGGAGCGGATCATCGTTCGGGCTTCTCATTGTGTGATTCCAGTTACCGACTTCCGAAGCGTCTTCGTCTCTTCTCCACGAGGAGATGTCTCGACAAGCAGAAAAAAAGTGAGTGTTGTGGCCGATCTAGGTGTTTCGTTTGTGATAGTTTCGAATCAGTATTATGGTCATCTCTTGTCCTACATTGTGAGTGGCTCAATCTCATATCAGGTCAAGTCTTCTACGTATCTTTCACCGATGCTTCACTGCAGAGCGCGCAACTGCTCATAATGATGAGCTGATGATGTCTCAGGTAGTTATGTCATGCCCGGTTCTCCGTGGAGCATTCGAGTCTCAAAAGAGCCAAGCGGATCATCGTTCGAGCTTCTCATTGTGTGATTCCAGTTGCCGACTTCCGAAGCGTCTTCGTCTCTTTTCCACGAGAAGATGTCTCGACGAGCAGAAGAAAGAGTGAGTGATGTGGCCGTTCTATGTATTTCGTTTGGGATAGTTTCGAATCAGTATTATGGTCATCTCTTGTCCCACATTGTGAGTGGCTCAATCTCATATCAGGTCAAGTCTTCTACGTATCTTCCACCGATGCTTCACTACAGAGCGTGCAACTGCTCATAATGATGAGCCGATGATGTCTCAGGTAGTAATGTAATGCCTGGATCCACGTGAAGCATCCGAGTCTGAAAAGAGCGTAGCGGATCATCGTTTGAGCTTCTCATTGTGTGATTCCAGTTACCGACTTCCGAAGCGTCTTCGTCTCTTTTCCACGAGGAGATGTCTCGACGAGCAGAAGAAAGAGTGAGTGATGTGGCCGATCTATTTTTTTCGTTTGTGCTAGTTTCGAATCAGTATGATGGTCATCATATGTCCTACATTGTGAGTGGCTCAATCTCATATCAGGTCAAGTCTTCTACGTATCTTCCACCGATGCTTCACTACAGAGCGTGCAACTGCTCATAATGATGAGCCGATGATGTCTCAGGTAGTAATGTAATGCCTGGATCCACGTGAAGCATCCGAGTCTGAAAAGAGCGTAGCGGATTATCGTTTGAGCTTCTCATTGTGTGATTCCAGTTACCGACTTCCGAAGCGTCTTCGTCTCTTTTCCACGAGGAGATGTCTCGACGAGCAGAAGAAAGAGTGAGTGATGTGGCCGATCTATGTTTTTCGTTTGTGATAGTTTCGAATCAGTATGATGGTCATCATATGTCCTACATTGTGAGTGGCTCAATCTCATATCAGGTCAAGTCTTCTACGTATCTTCCACCGATGCTTCACTACAGAGCGTGCAACTGCTCATAATGATGAGCCGATGATGTCTCAGGTAGTAATGTAATGCCTGGATCCACGTGAAGCATCCGAGACTCAAAAGAGCGTAGCGGATCATCGTTCGAGCTTCTCATTGTGTGATTCCAGTTGCCGACTTCCGAAGCGTCTCCGTCTCTTTTCCACGAGGAGATGTCTCGACGAGCAGAAGAAAAAGTGAGTGATGTGGCCGATCTATGTTTTTCGTTTGTGATAGTTTCGAATCAGTATGATGGTCATCATATGTCCTACATTGTGAGTGGCTCAATCTCATATCAGGTCAAGTCTTCTACGTATCTTCCACCGATGCTTCACTACAGAGCGTGCAACTGCTCATAATGATGAGCCGATGATGTCTCAGGTAGTAATGTAATGCCTGGATCCACGTGAAGCATCCGAGTCTGAAAAGAGCGTAGCGGATCATCGTTTGAGCTTCTCATTGTGTGATTCCAGTTACCGACTTCCGAAGCGTCTTCGTCTCTTTTCCACGAGGAGATGTCTCGACGAGCAGAAGAAAGAGTGAGTGATGTGGCCGATCTATGTTTTTCGTTTGTGATAGTTTCGAATCAGTATGATGGTCATCATATGTCCTACATTGTGAGTGGCTCAATCTCATATCAGGTCAAGTCTTCTACGTATCTTCCACCGATGCTTCACTACAGAGCGTGCAACTGCTCATAATGATGAGCCGATGATGTCTCAGGTAGTAATGTAATGCCTGGATCCACGTGAAGCATCCGAGACTCAAAAGAGCGTAGCGGATCATCGTTCGAGCTTCTCATTGTGTGATTCCAGTTGCCGACTTCCGAAGCGTCTCCGTCTCTTTTCCACGAGGAGATGTCTCGACGAGCAGAAGAAAAAGTGAGTGATGTGGCCGATCTATGTTTTTCGTTTGTGATAGTTTCGAATCAGTATGATGGTCATCATATGTCCTACATTGTGAGTGGCTCAATCTCATATCAGGTCAAGTCTTCTACGTATCTTCCACCGATGCTTCACTACAGAGCGTGCAACTGCTCATAATGATGAGCCGATGATGTCTCAGGTAGTAATGTAATGCCTGGATCCACGTGAAGCATCCGAGTCTGAAAAGAGCGTAGCGGATCATCGTTTGAGCTTCTCATTGTGTGATTCCAGTTACCGACTTCCGAAGCGTCTTCGTCTCTTTTCCACGAGGAGATGTCTCGACGAGCAGAAGAAAGAGTGAGTGATGTGGCCGATCTATGTTTTTCGTTTGTGATAGTTTCGAATCAGTATGATGGTCATCATATGTCCTACATTGTGAGTGGCTCAATCTCATATCAGGTCAAGTCTTCTACGTATCTTCCACCGATGCTTCACTACAGAGCGTGCAACTGCTCATAATGATGAGCCGATAATGTCTCAGGTAGTAATGTAATGCCTGGATCCACGTGAAGCATCCGAGTCTCAAAAGAGCGGAGCGGATCATCGTTCGGGCTTCTCATTGTGTGATTCCAGTTACCGACTTCCGAAGCGTCTTCGTCTCTTCTCCACGAGGAGATGTCTCGACAAGCAGAAAAAAGTGAGTGTTGTGGCCGATCTAGGTGTTTCGTTTGTGATAGTTTCGAATCAGTATTATGGTCATCTCTTGTCCTACATTGTGAGTGGCTCAATCTCATATCAGGTCAAGTCTTCTACGTATCTTTCACCGATGCTTCACTGCAGAGCGCGCAACTGCTCATAATGATGAGCTGATGATGTCTCAGGTAGTTATGTCATGCCCGGTTCTCCGTGGAGCATTCGAGTCTCAAAAGAGCCAAGCGGATCATCGTTCGAGCTTCTCATTGTGTGATTCCAGTTGCCGACTTCCGAAGCGTCTTCGTCTCTTTTCCACGAGGAGATGTCTCGACGAGCAGAAGAAAGAGTGAGTGATGTGGCCGTTCTATGTATTTCGTTTGGGATAGTTTCGAATCAGTATTATGGTCATCTCTTGTCCCACGTTGTGAGTGGCTCAATCTCATATCAGGTCAAGTCTTCTACGTATCTTCCACCGATGCTTCACTACAGAGCGTGCAACTGCTCATAATGATGAGCCGATGATGTCTCAGGTAGTTATGTCATGCCCGGTTCTCCGTGGAGCATTCGAGTCTCAAAAGAGCCAAGCGGATCATCGTTCGAGCTTCTCATTGTGTGATTCCAGTTGCCGACTTCCGAAGCGTCTCCGTCTCTTTTCCACGAGGAGATGTCTCGACGAGCAGAAGAATGAGTGAGTGATGTGGCCGATCGATGTATTTCGTTTGTGATAGTTTCGAATCAGTATGATGGTCATCTCATGTCCTACATTGTGAGTGGCTCAATCTCATATCAGGTCAAGTCTTCTACGTATCTTCCACCGATGCTTCACTACAGAGCGTGCAACTGCTCATAATGATGAGCCGATGATGTCTCAGGTAGTTATGTCATGCCCGGTTCTCCGTGGAGCATTCGAGTCTCAAAAGAGCCAAGCGGATCATCGTTCGAGCTTCTCATTGTGTGATTCCAGTTGCCGACTTCCGAAGCGTCTTCGTCTCTTTTCCACGAGGAGATGTCTCGACGAGCAGAAGAAAGAGTGAGTGATGTGGCCGATCTATGTTTTTCGTTTGTGATAGTTTCGAATCAGTATGATGGTCATCATATGTCCTACATTGTGAGTGGCTCAATCTCATATCAGGTCAAGTCTTCTACGTATCTTCCACCGATGCTTCACTACAGAGCGTGCAACTGCTCATAATGATGAGCCGATGATGTCTCAGGTAGTAATGTAATGCCTGGATCCACGTGAAGCATCCGAGTCTCAAAAGAGCCAAGCGGATCATCGTTCGAGCTTCTCATTGTGTGATTCCAGTTGCCGACTTCCGAAGCGTCTTCGTCTCTTTTCCACGAGGAGATGTCTCGACGAGCAGAAGAAAGAGTGAGTGATGTGGCCGATCTATGTTTTTCGTTTGTGATAGTTTCGAATCAGTATGATGGTCATCATATGTCCTACATTGTGAGTGGCTCAATCTCATATCAGGTCAAGTCTTCTACGTATCTTCCACCGATGCTTCACTACAGAGCGTGCAACTGCTCATAATGATGAGCCGATGATGTCTCAGGTAGTAATGTAATGCCTGGATCCACGTGAAGCATCCGAGTCTCAAAAGAGCGGAGCGGATCATCGTTCGGGCTTCTCATTGTGTGATTCCAGTTACCGACTTCCGAAGCGTCTTCGTCTCTTCTCCACGAGGAGATGTCTCGACGAGCAGAAGAAAGAGTGAGTGATGTGGCCGATCTATGTTTTTCGTTTGTGATAGTTTCGAATCAGTATGATGGTCATCATATGTCCTACATTGTGAGTGGCTCAATCTCATATCAGGTCAAGTCTTCTACGTATCTTCCACCGATGCTTCACTACAGAGCGTGCAACTGCTCATAATGATGAGCCGATGATGTCTCAGGTAGTTATGTCATGCCCGGTTCTCCGTGGAGCATTCGAGTCTCAAAAGAGCCAAGCGGATCATCGTTCGGGCTTCTCATTGTGTGATTCCAGTTACCGACTTCCGAAGCGTCTTCGTCTCTTCTCCACGAGGAGATGTCTCGACAAGCAGAAAAAAAGTGAGTGTTGTGGCCGATCTAGGTGTTTCGTTTGTGATAGTTTCGAATCAGTATTATGGTCATCTCTTGTCCTACATTGTGAGTGGCTCAATCTCATATCAGGTCAAGTCTTCTACGTATCTTTCACCGATGCTTCACTGCAGAGCGCGCAACTGCTCATAATGATGAGCTGATGATGTCTCAGGTAGTTATGTCATGCCCGGTTCTCCGTGGAGCATTCGAGTCTCAAAAGAGCCAAGCGGATCATCGTTCGAGCTTCTCATTGTGTGATTCCAGTTGCCGACTTCCGAAGCGTCTCCGTCTCTTTTCCACGAGGAGATGTCTCGACGAGCAGAAGAATGAGTGAGTGATGTGGCCGATCGATGTATTTCGTTTGTGATAGTTTCGAATCAGTATGATGGTCATCTCATGTCCTACATTGTGAGTGGCTCATTTTCATATCAGGTCAAGTCTTCTACGTATCTTCCACCGATGCTTCACTACAGAGCGTGCAACTGCTCATAATGATGAGCCGATGATGTCTCAGGTAGTAATGTAATGCCTGGATCCACGTGAAGCATCCGAGTCTGAAAAGAGCGTAGCGGATCATCGTTTGAGCTTCTCATTGTGTGATTCCAGTTACCGACTTCCGAAGCGTCTTCGTCTCTTTTCCACGAGGAGATGTCTCGACGAGCAGAAGAAAGAGTGAGTGATGTGGCCGATCTATGTTTTTCGTTTGTGCTAGTTTCGAATCAGTATGATGGTCATCATATGTCCTACATTGTGAGTGGCTCAATCTCATATCAGGTCAAGTCTTCTACGTATCTTCCACCGATGCTTCACTACAGAGCGTGCAACTGCTCATAATGATGAGCCGATGATGTCTCAGGTAGTAATGTAATGCCTGGATCCACGTGAAGCATCCGAGTCTGAAAAGAGCGTAGCGGATTATCGTTTGAGCTTCTCATTGTGTGATTCCAGTTACCGACTTCCGAAGCGTCTTCGTCTCTTTTCCACGAGGAGATGTCTCGACGAGCAGAAGAAAGAGTGAGTGATGTGGCCGATCTATGTTTTTCGTTTGTGATAGTTTCGAATCAGTATGATGGTCATCATATGTCCTACATTGTGAGTGGCTCAATCTCATATCAGGTCAAGTCTTCTACGTATCTTCCACCGATGCTTCACTACAGAGCGTGCAACTGCTCATAATGATGAGCCGATGATGTCTCAGGTAGTAATGTAATGCCTGGATCCACGTGAAGCATCTGAGACTCAAAAGAGCGTAGCGGATCATCGTTCGAGCTTCTCATTGTGTGATTCCAGTTGCCGACTTCCGAAGCGTCTCCGTCTCTTTTCCACGAGGAGATGTCTCGACGAGCAGAAGAAAAAGTGAGTGATGTGGCCGATCTATGTTTTTCGTTTGT
>CAVOJK010000192.1:0-23665 GCA_963695495.1 Hololepta plana | reverse complement strand
AGTCGATATTAGGGTGGTCAAAACCGCTTTGCGATAAGCGCAAGATTTTACAAAAAGCGCATGCGCTTTCGACCCTTTTCGCGCAAAGCGCATGCGCTTTCTTGAATGACGGTCACGGCTCCGACTTCTTTGTAAGTTGAAAAATGTTCCCCATTTTCACTTGCTTCTTTTTCTCGAAAGTTCTACTCTGGGCTATGTGAATACAATGTTGATGATAATTGAGTAGATGTATCCGTTTCGAGAAAACATTTTGTTCGTAAACGTTTTTCCTGTCTATTGCTATCAACCTACAAATGAATGGAGAGTGTGATGAACCGCTGGCAGCCTCAGCGATTGAAGATGAAAGGACAGAAGAGGAAGATAGCCCAGAGGGCACAAAAATATGAGAACGAGAGAGGTCAATTGAGGGGGAGAGACAGGAGGAGAACGATTTGAGAGGGTAGCCGATGAGAAACATAGAATAAGAGGCTGAGAACAGCTGTAAATATCTCTATTTCAATTGTTCCGTGCTGAGAAAGTTTTTCTGATGATAGAATCGAATAAATTCGTTTTAAATATGTTCATCAACAGCAAAGAGATGAAGCATTCGCTGATAGTGCGCTTTGACTGTGATGGTTGTGCTCGCGACCCAATCGCTCAAAAGCGCGCGCGCTTTCAGGATTACGGTAGGTTTTGCTGCGATAGCTCAAAAGCGAGCGCTTTTGAGCTAGCGACAAGCGCTTTTGACCACCCTAGTCGATATCCTGGTGGGACAGGGCGATAGTGATTTTGGGTTACTGTAGCTGGATTAAACTGGTTACGGTAGGGAGACATTCGAAAAAGGAGTGGGAAGTTTCAAATCTTGCCACGCATCTGGCCTTGCTGATTTTCAATTTATGGCTGGAATTTTTCATTTTCGGAGAACATTTTATTTTAGTTGCCGCTAACCCGACTGAGAAGAGCTCTCGCGTCCCGCCATGCTTCTCTGCTGCGCCCCAAAGTTGGTTTTCTGTTTCCAGTAGTATACTTACTAGTAGTAATTACTAGTGTTCGTGAAACGATACACCAGTTTCGAAGCATCGCGAAACGAAGCTTCGTAAAACTCTTCAATTTTTGCACTTTAGGTTTCGAAGCTCCATTTGGCCACAGAAAACGAAGTCTCTGTTTCGAACGAGATGTTTCGAAAACATAGACCCTGTTTTTCTTGGTCTGTTCTGATCAAGGGAACTGGAAAGAGAAACTGCCGTTGGGTCCGATAGTACTTGAAACAATCGATTGAAAGAGATGTTCCGCACTCCCCACTTGCCAGCGGACCTCGAAACTTCTTCCACTCTGAACGGGGAAAAGCCGGTCTATGTTTCGAAACGTCTCGTACGAAACATAGACTTCGTTTTCTGTGGCCAAACGAAGCTTCGAAACCTAAAGTGCAACAGAACTGCGATTTCGATTGTTTCGAAGTCTCGTTTCACGAACACTAATGCTTACAGAAAGAAGAATTTTCAACATTCCTCATCAATAGAAACAGTTTGGGATACGAAAACAATTTCGAGTGTTCATGGAATTTTGCAATCGCTACAGTAACCCAGACGCAGCGCTCTGAGAGAAAACAGATGATACCAACTTTTCCCTTACACAGTCGGTAATTAGTACATCGCGAGATAATTTGGAGCTACAGAGACTCAACAGACAAACAAATTGGGTTACTGTAACTGCTGCACTGTCTTTTGGAAGATTACGACGATTTTCCTATTATTTTCTCGCCTGCTGGAGTTCAATGGGGAAGCGAAGGCGGTTCATTGGAGATTTCTGCCAACGGATTGTCGTTTCGAAAAAAATCGATAGTTTCAGAGGGCAGTGCCACCGTGGCAATGCGATCTGGCTCCTTCGATAAGCGGTGAGCGTTTCATGTTTGCAGTTTCATGGGTCCATTGCAGCCAGGAAACAAGGAAACATGTCAGTAGCTTTACGATAGGAGTGTAGTCAATGGAAGAAAAAGGTTAAAGATTTTGGGACCCGAGTCGTAGTAAATTCGTGGTGCGCACAAACCATTGGTTTGCTAATTCACACATCGTGCACACAAACCATGCCACGAGTCATCCACGTGGCCCTCTCCCTCCTCGGTCTCTTTTCAGTTTTTCCGCATCGAGCCCACTGGCAATCAGTATCAACTATCACCAAATTTCACAAAAATTTCAGGGTAGAATGAGTTGGGTGTGATCTTCACTATAGGATATGTGAAATTCCTCTCACTTCGAAAAACGGTTCGGGTTGCACAATCTTTAACACTTCAAAATCCAGCTGTAGCTGTGGTCGAAGAACACACCTATGTATAAGTTCTCGATGTAGATTTGACCCACCTCGGAAACGCGAGGATTCTCTCATAAATAGATGGTAAATTGTTCTTTCATCATGGCGTGGAAAAAGGAACCAAGAAAATATTCACAATGGAGAGTTCGCACAGGAAATATATCGAAGTATGACACAATCTTTCCAGCGTGACCGACTCCACAACGATCCAGCTCCCGCGGCAATCGCCACCAGATCCCCCCCCCTATTCTGCGAAGAAGCGCAATATTGTTATTACGATCTTTTGTCATTTTCATGCATTGTTTGCACGTGGTTTCCGCTGTAGATAAAGTTTCAAATGAAAGAAATCGTGATTCCAAGCAACCTACAGTAACCGCATCATATGGACTAGAAAACGACTCGATTCTGACTAGAATCCGACTCAAATTTGACTAGATTCCTACTCAAACTCGATCTCGAATGCGGTCCGGAAAAGAGGTGGTGTTTGAGTCGATTTCTAGTCGAGTTTCAATACCAGAGTACTGTAAGGCGAGATAGTGAGGTGATCGCTTCTAAAACGAGATCTCATCTATCACTATATCCAACGCAGTTGCGCGCAATGGAGTTACCCGTGAATGTAAAAATATCGCAATCGACATCGGACGATTTCAGCTCGTTGTTCCATTCAAGAAGTCAGCTGTGAGTACAGTCAATACTCTTCATAAATACTTGCGCAACTTTACAATGATGAAAATGTGATGACAAAAAAGCTGTAAAAGTACAACAGATAAAACGAATCGGGGCATGAGAAAATGTACAACACCTTCTCTAAAAGGTAAAAAGGGTAAAGTACACCGGATAAAGTGAGAAGGATAAAACAAGTATGACAATCTTTATAAACATGCAGTAGGGCCAGATGCTATCTCACGGCATTTCAGAGCGCTAGTGCACTTTCCTTAGTTCGGATGTGTGGTCGCACACTATTCCCACACGGAATGCGACTCGGAAATACTGTAGTGCGGGTCGATACTGCTCGACTAAAGCTCAATAGTAATGTGCATATGTTTGTTTGAAATGAATAACTAGCGATATTTCATTATTCTGGAATGCTGTGCAATCTCTGCTACTTCGATTCTCTGTTCGACAGCAGCCGTTCGAGTGATTGTATCAGCTCATTGGCGTTTTCCGCGTACTGAAAATTTAAGAACAACTTTTTCAGTATAGCCAAGCAACTCTCCAAAATCAAGGTGATGCTCTCTTTTCTTTTTGGCCGCGGTATTCATTTTCATGAACTTTTCAGTAAAAAAGTTTCGAAACTCGAATTTCATGCCGAAAATGAAGTTTCCAAGACATTCGCTTGTCCTCATGCAACCAACCAGATTCGACTTATTAACGACTACTGTAGCTATCAACTCGCTTTCTCTTCGATTCTCAGACACTCTCTCTCTCTTTCTCTCTCTAATACATCTTTCACATTTCGTTATTTTGCCGAGAACCTTTTAACATCACTCTTCTGTGCTTCTTGTGCGATAAAAACTGACTGATTGATTTGTATGATGCAATCCCACAAGCAGTTGACAAAACTTAACAAACCTCTTCGAAGAGCCCAGATCGTTTTTCTGCATGAGTCAGCTTCGCTTTACATTCATCCAGTTCAGCTGCAGCAGCTTGCCTGGCAGCGACGAGTTCCTGAATTCACTATGTACATGGGCGCGGTCGTTCCGGGAACTTCTCAACCCCTTTTCAGCATGTCCGAATGATACTGTCAGGACCTCTTTTTGAGTCAAATTCAGCCTGTCATGACCTATTTTCAATCTTTTTAGGCTGTGTCAGGACCCTTTTTGGAGTCTCTGGAACGACAGCTACCCATGTATGATTCACTATCTAGAAACAATCTATGAAAATGAAACTTCTCGGATGATGAGAGTACGCATGAGTCTATTTCTATAAAGAAAAACGATTTGATTTCTGGAGCAAACTCAGATTGTGACCGGGCGTGAAGAGAATCAAGATTGACTCATATTGTCTAGAATGTTGCTCTGAACAAATTTTACCAACTAGAAAAAAACACGAAAACTCCTGATTTAGCCAACATCTACAAAAATGAAAAGCCCGAGTTTCACCTGCTCTAGATCAATTTTACTCTGAAGAGCATCGATGAGATCACGTTGCAGCGCCATCTTCTCATCCATCGTTTCGACAGCAGAACATGCGAGAGCCTGACGAGTTTTTCTTTATTTTTTTTATTTCCTCATCTCCCTTTCACGTATAGAGCCCTTCGAGTCCTTGAGTAGAGTAGAGACCTTGAGTCTAGTGAATATTCAGTGAGTGACGATTAACCGACTCGGGCCGACTTTTTCTAAGAAAATACCCTACCCTGACTGTTTTTTCAAGGTATTGAGGTGAACTTTGGCCGAGATTTCTGGACTTTAGAGTGATTTATTCGGTTTTTGAAATGTTTCAACTCGACTCTGCCCGAAATTTTACGGTCCGTTCACAGCATATTTCACTGCTTGAGTCTTATCGTTAATCGTTATGTATTTTGCACGAACCTTTTGAATTCGCTTCATCATAAGAATCTTGATGGCATCGAGAGCAAAACTGCCCTGAATTGAACTTTTCACGACTGAATGAACGATCCCAGATATTATCGGAAACTATATTTGCTCACTCCGAAGCTCACAATCTCAATAACTTCTCAGCGCATATCGAGCTAAATTTGAAGACGTTTAACCCGTTTTTTTTTCGCTATCTCGAACCGCCTCACTCCCCAATTTCTCAAAAAGGACTTCAATATTTTTCAGTCAGGATCAGCTGACGAGTGAAACTCTAGACTTCGCCATGACAAAATGAACCGAGACCTACACCATTCGATTCAGCATGGTCGATTTAGCTGGTGTCTATAAGAAGCCCAAATTATTTTCCGTTCAAGAGATAAATAAGAAAAAAAGCCGTAGAAAAGACTCTGACTAGTCTTCAGTTTCACTACTTTCCAGTTTTCCTACTCTTCATATTTCATACCCACACCAACTCGGCAACGCTGAATAAAATCATGCGAGTCTCAACTCATTCTGGCAAAATCTGTGGGTTCTTACACTATCTGGAGTCTGAGCTGGAATCACAGACATACATCAGAAGGTCTGTTGAAATGACATACTCCAAGCTAAAGTAGGATAGCTATTTTCGCTTGGAGGCGTCGAAAAGGAAGTTACTTTCTAAATCCATCTCAGTAACTAGATGGAGCAGGGTAGCTCTTTCTGAGGCTACTCGCAAATCTTTTCGAAGTATGATCACAAAAGTTTTGGAGGGAGCAAATGAATTATAGTCGGGGGCTGAGAGAAAATGCGAGGTACTGTAAAGACTTCCACTGCTTAGACTTTGCTTGTCTGGGTTCTCTTCTTTCTTTCCTTGTTCTCACACCCGACCGCGACGCGCTTACAGCGCCGCTTTGACTCAACTCCAACTTTCCTCTCAGCCCCCGACTATACCTCCGTGATTTCATCCAAAGCTCGAAACAGACTACCGATTGATGTGAAAGCTGTCATGCTATGCTCCTGAATTAGATTCATCTCTGCATAGTATGAAATAATTAAATCTCGTAGAATCTCGATTTCCGCTACGAAATTTACTCATTATCAGAATGTTTTGGAACAAAAATCCTATTCAAAAGCGAGCAGATCGAACGAAAGCAGCGCCCTGGCCCGAGACATGCAATCTGTTGCACAGCGGCAATTTTGAGTCGATTGAAAGTCGATTGCAGATGGCTTGCAGGCCTGGACGCTGCCTTCTAACAAGGAACCCCCTTTTAGCGGGTCCGGCAAATTCACTAATAACCTACATATTCTGAAAGGTCTTTTCGAGGAGAGCACGTTACCAAAATCTCAGTTGCAAAACGGACCTGGTTCGGCCGTACGGGCGATTCGAAAGTCAAGTTTTCCAGTGTAAAATCGTGGCCCATTTCAGTTTCCGTGTTTTCCCTTGTATAAGCCGAGCTCAAAATCAGCTCGTGCGTCCCAACCGACACCGTTTTGCAACTGAGATTTTGGAATTAGAATCTCCTCGAAAAGAGCTTTCAGAATATGTAGGTCATCAGTGGTTTTGCCGGACCCTCTGAAAGTGGTTTCCTTATAAGATACGAAGAGGGAGAGAGAGAGAGAGGGGGGAGGTTTCGAAAAAAAACTAACTTCTAGAGCTGGACGATGCAGCGTTAGGCTCACGTTAAGAAGGTTCAGGCCATCAGTAAAGTCAGGCTTCAACTGAGCAGAAGTATCTGCACTCCCATAAGCAACAATAAAAATCTATTCAAACTCAATAAATGACTGTAGTTGAACATCTTACACACGAAATTCAACACCTGCTTTTCCTTCCTTCTATTCATACTGAGAAAATAATACAAAAAATGGTGCTTTATCAAGCGTATAGTCAAGTGTTTTAGATAGAGGTATCTCGTCCAGTTACAAACTACTCAGGTTGCCGCCAGATTACTGTAAGGCGAAAGCGTGGAGAAAACGAGAGACACAGACACCAACTGATCTCCCGTTACGCTTCTGCGTCTTTCGTTTTCTCCACTCTCTCGCTTTACACTAGTTAACGTAACAGTCATTGATGAGAATCGACTAACGCTGAGCAGAGCCAACTCGATTTCTTCTACGATGCGTACGATCAAAAATTCGTCTGCTATCTTCAGTAGATCAAGCAGGCCTGAAAAGTATGACGATCATGCCTCCCCTCCGACAAGTGAGTTCAAAGATGAAAAGTGGTACTGTGTACTCGCACTGCAAAAACCCCAGAATGTTGTACGGAAAAAGAGAGAGAGAAACAAATCGAGAGACACAGAAACAATCTTCTTTCATTTCACGGCATTTCAGAGCGCCATCAGTTTTGCACCGTTGACAAGAAATCAGTAGTCCCCAATCAATAGTCTCACTCTCTTCGCTAGACACGCTCTCACTCGCAAGAATGCGTTGTGGGATCTCACAAACGCGTAAGAATGCGTTGTGGGACCTCAAAAACGCGTAAGAATGCGTTGTGGGACCTCAAAAACGCGCAAGAATGCGTTGTGGGACCTCAAAAACGCACATGAACGCGTGCTGAAACGCGTCGCGGAATGCACTTTTCCGTGGTCAATAAATGACTGTAGGCTTCTGCGCCTCTTAAATTGCCTCACTCTCTCGCATAACAGTAGTCTCGGGCGATCTGATTAGTTACACACTGTTTACTCGACCTTGCGATCGAAGATGTCATTCACATCATGTCAAGCTCATCAAGCACTAAAAGATATGATAAAAACTATATGTTTCTGATGCTGAGATAATTTCGAGACGTTTGGAGAAAGCGGAAAGAGGCCAGAACCAAGATAAACTTTGTAATCACCTTTAAAACCCTTGGAAACATCGGGTTTTCTGGTATGATCCTGCATCAACTCGACTAGATATGTGAGATCTTCTTCCGGTACATCTTTCACTTCGAAGCGCTTCTGAAAGGTACTACCTTGCTTGCTTATGCTTACTGTTTTGGTTCATGTTTCAACCCCCTCTTGTATGTCCAGACATGCACCAAAAATATCTGATTTTGACATTTCAGATTAGATAAAACCGCAATGGAGAGTTGCGTCAGTTGCGTGTGTCAGAAATTCCCCAACTGTGATCTTTGGCCGACAACGAAAAAGAGGCACACCTTGCCTTTCTCTGCAAAGCCTCCGTAGAAGAGTGCACGGAAGTAGTCGGATTCGAGCGAGAGAATCTGTGAGATACGATGCTGAAGATTAATGTCTTCCATTGGAGGAGAAATTTTTTTATAAGCTGATTCAACCTATATCATTTAATTCAGCATGGTCGATCTAGCAATAGCTCGAAACTTCCTCAAAACCCATCACCAGTGAACGGTTCAGGCGAGTAACTCGCCGCGAGTTACCGCATTATGGAATACTCGTGCATGGCAACTCAAAATTTACCCAGCACGATTGTTGTCGTAGGAGGCACCATGTCATCCATACAAGAACTTGTATTCTTCTCAATCAATACATCGGAAAACACTCCAGAAAGTTGTTATGGTAGTGTATCTCACTGGGTTGGTTGACTTTCAACTTCTTGTATACACTCCTGCTGCGAAGAAACAACAACAACAACAAAACCCACCTATAGCTGCGGATATACGGTATACATGTGGCTTTCTTTAAAAACAACCACCTCGCTGCACACAGGCACAATCTCGCTTTCAGCCTGCAGGGTGGCAGTCTTCAGCGGAAGAATTCTAGAAATGTCACGCGCTTTTGGAGACAAAAACATAACAAATTATTTGCATCCCAACGTGATGATTCCGCTAGCACGTTTTCGAACGATGCCAAATAATTATTCAACAACATATCTATCCAGAACGGATATTTATCAAGGGTCGGTGGATAGGGGCTGCATGATTTGCTGAGCTCGGCACAGAGGGGAAGGAAGGAGTCCGGCTGCGCTAGTTTTGCCCTGGTCACATTGACACGTCTTACTTGCATATTTTCAAAGGGATTGTCAGTTGACCGTCAGCAAAAATTCAACTGCTGCCGCAAACGAGTAGCTACCTCATAAAATCAAACGCATAGAGAGGTCCATGCTGTGATAAGCTCCCAGCCAGAAGAGCTATCCTACAGTAGCTAGAGGGACGTAGAGCATACATGGGCAGCTATCGTTCCCGGTTTTTCAAACAGGGTCCTGACATAGCCTCAAAATGAATGAATCGGGTCTTGACATACCATATTTCGGTCAAAAAAGGGTCCTGACAGTAAAATTTTGGCTTTCAAAAAGGGGTTATGACGTTCCCGGGACGACCATGCCCATGTATGACGTAGAGTTTACGGAGCACTTGAGATATGCTTGAATGAGTTACTTTAAGTATAAGAGTGTCGGATGTGAGGCGAAATTTGAAACAAGATGTTAGTCTATCAGCCTATCATGATAGGCTAGAATAAAGCGAACCCTTCAAAGTAGCCACATTGAAGATTCTTTCGATGGACCTTGTCTACAGTGATGACGAGTGTAGCAGAGAGCGTCACCGCGCGCATCTTTGTGAAAATTAGCTGAATGAAACTGCTTTGTATACTGGCCTGATCAAACGATTTGAATCTAAGCTTATTTTAAATCTTTCGAGTTAGAAAAGTTAGAATCGGTCCGAAGAGGTGCAGGTCAGTTTATAACTACACAGGTCGCCGCCAGATTACTTCAAGGCGAGAGAGTGAATCAAATCAAGAGACGCAGAAGCGTAAAGGGTATTTTCAAGGGCTGAGGGAGAAAATTCGACTCCGTTGAACTGCCCCACGGTTGAGACTTTGCTTCTCTGGGCTCTCTTCTTTCGAGTTGTACTCACCTCCGACCGCGACGTGCTTACCGCGCCGCTTTGACACAACTCTTGCTTTCGTTTAAGCCCCCGACTATACACAGTTGTTTCTGTGTCTCCCGATTTGCTTCACTCTCTCGCCCTACCGTTGTCTAGCAGCGCTCTATAGTAGTTATTCAGTGCTGCAGGTGGCAGGCATACTGTAGCCTGCACTTCATAGAGTAACAGGAGGCTGCAATTAACTCGATCTAGTGCGATCCTACGGAGACCGACTAAGAAAGTCGAACGCAGATTGCAACTAAACGATCTGATTTACACCTGCACTCCAGCTGCACGATTTTGTATCCAAAAAAGAGAAACATGCATAGAATATACAAACCTCATTCAGCTCGAAAAGATCAGCGCCGAAAAAGTGTTGAATGTACTCAGTGAGTGATACGCGAGCGACAAAGCGATTTTCGCCCGCAACTTCTCCAGCGTCGCCTCAATAATCACTTTTGAAAGTCAAACTTTGAACGATACTGGTTTGTACAAAAACTATGGAACCTTCATATATATTTATCACCTCTCCCATGATGCAGTGTTTGAAAACGAACATGTGGTATTTACTCTCACCCTTTTCGTTGAGCTCTTCCACAACGATGCGCAAACGTACTGTTGCGGAAAACTGTAATGATTTGATCATTAGTACGCTTGAATCTTTCGGAAGCGTTGACTGTTTGATGAGACATGAAACAAACTGTTCTATGAGCGAGAAGACGCTTACGTTGACAGCTTCAACAGTAGATTCATCTGGCAGAGGTCTTGATCCAACGATCAACTCATCTTGAAAAATACTTTTGTTGATTGATTGAGCCGACATCACAAACAACAGGAGATCATATCCGAACAGAGATGTGATAGTGTCAGATTTTTATGCGCGCCCTCTTATAACAAAATCTGAGTTTGGCCCACTTTGTATAGAAAAAAAACATGAAAACTACCTTCATCTGCAAGATCGCCCATCAGCAGAGACAGTGAAATCGAATCCTGAGAAACCAGTTTAAGTTTGCACCAGTATAAGCTACGCTCTACAAAATTATTTGAAGAAAACTGTACTGGTTTGTCATTTTTTCATTTTGACTCAAAGAATCTTGAGCATTACAAAAGCACAGAAACATACACACCACTTCTTCACGTGCATTAAACGAATGCTACTGGACAAAGGCACTAGAATTCTTTTCAAGCAATTGTAATAATCGTGATTCCCGTTCTCACGAGTCAGAGATGAAGCAAACCCATTCCACGCCTTTCTCAAGCTCTGAAGTTGAGCAACGCAGCTCAACGAGTCCACCCTCCGAGTCTGCCAGATCGAAGTGCCTGAAAAGTACAGCAATTTTTCGTTGTAGGTAGGCAGATGAGCGGTCCAAGCTATAGTCGGGGGCTGAGAGAAAATGCGAGGTACTGTAAAGACTTCCACTGCTTAGACTTTGCTTCTCTGGGTTCTCTTCTCTCTTTCCTTGTTCTCACACCCGACCGCGACGTGCCGAGCGCGCCGCGTTGACCCAACTCCAACTTTCCTCTCAGCCCCCGACTATAAATGTGTCATGTTGTTGATTGAGAAATCAGAAGGAAGTATTCTTAATTAATCATCTACACGACTCAGCGTATAACTACTCAGAATTGTCAGATCACCACCTAGACTACTGTAAGACGAGAGATCGAGGAAATCGAGAGACACAGATGATAACTGATTCCCGGTTATGCTTCTGCGCCTCTAGTTTCCCTCACTCTCTCGCTTCACAGAAGTCTGAAGGCGGCACGAGAAGTTATACATTGGCACGGATTGTAAGATGAATTGTAATGACCAACCAATTATCATTATTGGAGTCGACGCCGGAAGACACGAGCAGCACCCTCAGCAGTTGATCCGTATCCGGAGCGTGAAAGTGGCGTCTGCTCAGAGTAGACATCTAGAGCTTCAGAGCCTCAGGCAAAGCTAGCCCTGAAAAACCATTTTCCAGGGCTCGAACAAATCCTGGGACATATTTCAGGAAGAAAGCGGACTTCGCTCTAAAAAAGGCACACAGAGAGCTCATCATTGGCCGATGCATCGGGGTTATATTAGTGTTTGAGAATCTGAAGGCTGGTGTGTCAGATATGCAGCGTCCTGTTCACTCGCTCTATCGTCTTGAAAAGGCATTCTCGTGTCATCCAAGCCGTCTGGCAGTTCACATGTGCTTTCATGTGATCTCCTGACATGCCCTCTGGGTCGTGCAAGAAGAGTACACAC
This sequence comes from Hololepta plana, assembly GCA_963695495.1. Taxonomy (NCBI): domain Eukaryota; kingdom Metazoa; phylum Arthropoda; class Insecta; order Coleoptera; family Histeridae; genus Hololepta; species Hololepta plana. The sequence continues at coordinate 11,811 of CAVOJK010000192.1, read as the reverse complement.
TAGTCTGTCTTTTTCAAGACGACAGACCGAGTGAACAGGACGCTGCGTATCTGACGCACCAGCCATCGGATTCTCAAACACTAATACAAGCATGTATTGTTCAAAAACTCATTTAGGCCCTTTTTCCCCATCAGATATTCTGAACGAAGAATTACATTATGCAAATTATGATCGGACTCAGGAACGAAACAATTTAGTATGAACTTTTAATGAATACAATTCTCATCAAATCTGGACAAGTTCGTGACGTATTGAACAAAAAGAAAACAGAGTACTGAACATAACAATTTGAAACGAAGCGGAGCGGAAATGGTCATTTGAATGCATTACACTTCACAAAATGCATATTGCCGGATTTGCGATGAAACATAAGCAACTATTTTTTCGAGTAAATATTTTTCGTGGTAAAGCCAAAAGACTAGAACTATGTTTGAAAATATGCTTTTTAGTCATTCTGTGTGAAAGCCTGCTTGATCGGAATGACAGAGCAAAACTATAGGTATGAGAAAAGTGATTCTCAACACATATTACTGCAGATAATTTTGTTCTGGAATATGAAAAAAAACATGCAGCTCAATGACGATACTTCCGCTTTCGAAAACCAGTGAGTTCGATGTGTACACGCGAATCAGCTCCTGCAGAATTGCAGTACGGTTAGGTACATAATCTGAATAAGTGTTCAATAATTATTGGTTTTGATTCCCTTACTAGCAAATCTATCGATTGAGAAAAATGCGTACATACTGCAATATGTATAGAGGAGGTGAACGAAAACATGTTATTTTGTGCTCTGGAAGCGCACACTACATTGATCATACCTTTGCTCGAATGAGATATTTTTGATGATGTTTCCAGGAATTTTCTTTCCGGAAGTAGAAAAATTGGAACAATGAGCTTTTCCCATTAAGAAGCAGAAACGAAAGCAGTTGAAACTTTCACCTTGAAAAATTCGCCGTTACCGCTACGAGTACTTGGCGAAGCACAGACGACAAATCTCTGACATTAGACATTTTGACATTTATCGGTTATCAATGGCATTCACCATGACCGAAAAGCAATGTACAAGATCATTACAATCTCCGACAATGATAAATTTTTTCCTTATTTTATAATATTTTTTTACATGAATAACCGATCCCTTATTACTTCTCCAACGATCAGAATCACGAGATTTTCTCAACCACTGGTAACGCCGGCTCATGTGACAAAATTCACTACATATTGAATCGATAAACATTACAGACAATGAATCTACTCACTAGTTCCGGGCATCAGCCTATATCCCGTGTCCTGCTCGTAACGCCGAGCAGCTTCCTGAAGAAAGGAGCATAGAGTAAGCTCCGCACTTCATAACTACTCAGGTCGCTTCATAGACTACTGTAGGGCGAATCGAGAGACGCAGAAGTGGTGAGCCAATCAATAATTTCTGTGTCGTTTGAGTTGTTGACTCTCTCGCGGCGAGTCTCGCACTACATGTGACTATAGCCAAAGATAACAGCGAGTTGGTTGAATGAACGAATAAATGAATCAATTAATTGATGCTCACAATAGATAGATTATAGCGCGCGAGTGGCAGACGTTTGCCTCGCTGTCGATGCATTGAACACGCTGCCTGGCCTCCCGTAGACTTCTGATAGCCAAATTCTCTGCGTCTCCATGTATCAGAATAGTAGAGAGCATGAGCATCGCAGAGACTGATTCGCTCGGACTGGAAAATTCTCTGTCTCTGTCTCTGTCTCTGTCTCTGTCTCTGTCTCTGTCTCTGTCTCTGTCTCTCTCTGTCTCTCTCTGTCTCTCTCTCTCTCTCTCTCTCTCTCTCTCTCTCTCTCTCTGTCTCACCCTCTCTAGTTTTGTCCCTCTCTCTCTCGCCCCCCCTCTCTCCCTCTCTCTCTCTCCCCCCCTCTCAATATCTGTCTGACCGGCAAAACGAAATCAGTGTCCACAGCCACACGGCACGCGAGCAGATCAGTGAACGAATCCTTCTTCATCCAACTCTTGGGTGGAGCGTCGAGGTCGTGGATATTCATCACACTGAATGCGGTGATGGAATGAGTATGAATCTTTGATGAGTGAGCATGAACGGACTCTGCCACACTTTTTGGCTCCAAATGTTGTAGGGAGTAGAGAGTCTAGTAGAGACCGGAAAAAAGCAACTTTCGCCTCACAGGGACAAGAGTACAAACTCGTTATCAAAAACTGTAATTCATATCTCGCTTCGTCCTAGGGCTATGATGGTCAAACTTCACAGATAAGTTCATAAGACTGATATCACCGCACATCCCAAATTTCAGCAAAATAGCCTCAGGACGAAGCGAGATATGAATTGCAGTTTTTGATAACGAGTTTGTACTCTTGTTCCTGTGGCGCGAAAGTTGCTTTTTCCGGTTCCTAGTAGGGAGTTTAGGTTAAACTCTCACTTTCCCGTTCAGTAGAGAAGAATCCAGAACAGGGGGAGAATACGAAAAAACAGAAACAGAGCCGGAGAACTCACAAATCATCACAATGAACGGAACGGATGCTCTCGGTGTTTTTCGAGTGCCGGCCGACGCATCCCTAAAATTAAACTTGAGAGAGAGGGGCTTTCAATTAGAGAAGATTACTGTGGTTTTATCATTCCGACTTTCTTCTCATTGTACACATCTGAAAGTGCAAAACTCCCTGTTCGGTTTCTCAAGATGGATAAACAGTTTATTTATCATAAACTAACACTCAAAAGAATTCGCTCGATTCTCTCAACGACTGTAGGCAGCAAAAACATGTCAGTCATTTGCCGCAGCTCGATCAAGTCTGACAAAATACGGTATACTATCTGTACTTGAAATACAGCACCTTGCTTTTCTCATGAACAATTGGCTTGAGCGAATAATTGCATGATCAAGCGAGAAGTGCAACATGATTCCACTCTCTCTCGAGCTCTAAACCTTGGAGTGAGGTACGTGGCAGATTTCCCGTTTTTCCCACTGCCCCATTCTTCATCTCGCATACTTCTTCTTGTGACAGAGACCGAAATAAGATTCTTTGATTCATCGTCCACTTTTCATTCGACGTTGAACTTATCATCACACTTTTTCTTTCCCTCTAACAATTGATCACCTTCATCACTCTTTTCATCATCGGGTACTTTCGTGTTATCCTCGATCAGCTCAACGAGCTCTGCTAGGCGAGTTGCCGATACGCCTGTCAGCTTGACATGCTTCTGAAACGGGCACCACTCATGAAAAAAAAGATTCAAGTAGATGAAACAGAAAACTTATTTTGGAGGAGTTTAGCGATCTCTGTTCTAGTCTAATCTACAAAAGTTCTCTGTTTTCGTAGGTGACTGTTCCCATTCATTCGTGGTTTCATTCATACTTTGGGAACTCCTTCTCTCTGCTGTGTTTCATGCGTGTGTTTAGAGAGATTTTCTGCTCACAGTTTCACTTAGAGAATACTCCCATTGGAAGGCTCGCTTGTAATTCATTGCCGAAGAATGTTGGTGACAAAAAGGCAGAAAATATGGTAGTGAGACATAATTGAGTGCAAACCTGATCTTTCTCCACAAAATGTCCATAGAAGAGAGCACGAAAGTACTCTGAATTGAGCGAAAGAATCTGATGGAGAGAACATGTTGAGAGATTCTGCGAAACATTTTTCGAATCGCTATATACCTTTTGTAAATAAAGCAACTCAAAACCGCTGGTATCGAGAGAAAATTCATTTTTGCTAACTGTAAGTGTGTTTAGCCAAAAGAGGACAACAGTGGCTGAATAGATGGATTTTTATCTAGTTCTAACAGTATGTAGCGGAATAATTTTATATTGCTGAGGTTAAAACTCCTATTCTTGCGAGTGTATAATTACTCATGTCAACCTAGATTGCTTTAATTTGAGAGAGTGTGAGAAAACAAGGGACTTAGACATGAACTGATTCCCCGTTACGCTTCTGCGTCTCTCATTTTCCCACGCTCTCTCGTCTCACAGTAGTCTGGCTGCGGCCTGAGTAGTTACACACTGCTCTCACCTCACTGCATACTGGCACAAGCGCACTGTCCGCATCCAGAACTGCCGTCTTTAGCGGTAGAATTCGAAAAAAAATCTTTAATAACTACTCGTTTTAATATTTCTCAAGAATACCGCGTAATCCACCACGCGCTCCTTACTCTCCATCAAACTCTCTCGACTTTTTTTCGCCCACGGCAATTCAGAGCGCCATGAGATTTTCACCGTTGGAAAATCTCAATCCATAGTCAATCAATAGGCACGCTCTCCTCACTTGACACGCTCTTACACGCGTTTGCGTTGTGGGACCTCAAACACGCGTAAGAATGCGTTGTGGGACCTCGAAAACACACCTATTTTCTGTGGTGCGCTCCCCTAGCCTGTCCTTGGCGACTTTGCTCTATTCTGAATTGCCGTGTTCCGCCTTCTCTGACTCTCACCTTGACAAATGGCCCATGGAAAAGACACCACGTTGTTTGAACAAAGAAAATGGCTTACGAACCCCTTGAAATAGCCATCGCCTTCATTCTGATAAATCTTGTCTAGTGTGATGCATAGAGCAGAGACGCTCGCAGTTTGACGCATCTCCGCAAACAGAAACTGTAGCGGACATAGTTCTCGATCAAAAAGTTTTCAACAACAGGCACCACCGGTCTACGGTATTGGTGGCATTTTCACCATTAACCTAAACGAACAGAGCATTCGTGTAGGCCATTGCACGGTTGTAAATATTTGAAATTACGCTGTTTCTCTCTGACTGGGTTGCTTTGCAAATGGGAAGAAAACCGGAACGCTCACTAACTTCATCTATCACTCGAAGTCTGACGACGAAGAACTGCTGGATATATTCGCTGAGCGATACGCGGGCGACAAAATTGCTGGCGCCAGCATTGGCGCAAAGATTGTCCTCGGCGCCTTCACGATTGCCAGACGCTCGGAACTTCTCCAGAGTCAGACCCGCACGGACACTAGCAGAAAACTGAAGAAACTTGATCCTTCGAAGCATATGTTTCACTATGAGTTGCGGGTAGACATTATGAATAAAAAATTATTTCACCTTGACATCTTCAACAGAGGATCCATCTGGCAGAATAGACATCTCGGCGAGGCGTAGAGAGAACGAAATCGAATCCTTAATTTGAAAAAACTCCGTGCGTCCCGGAAAACGTTTTGTCTCGCTCAAAAACTGCCTTGAGGCAAGGAAACATTTCCCACTCTCTTTTAAACATACCTCAAATAGTTTTTGAAAACTGCGTACCCCTAGCTACAGCGGGATATCTATTTATGTGAGGATCGCCTGGATTTCATGTTACTCTAACCCTTTTTAACACGAAAGATGAACTGTGTGAAGTAGCTATTTCTCAGTATAGCCGACAAAGTCTTTTGAGATCAGTGATGGGCAGGGCGGTGACTGGGTACGCACCCCCCCCCCCTACGTATCTCCACGATCGGAGAAAAACGAAAGGAATTTTCAAGTTTTTGTATCGGAAACAACTGGATCTTATTAGAAAACGCTCATTTTATCTATAATCTCGCACTTCCTTTCCATAATTCATCATAGCACTACTGTGAGTTCTGAACTTTACGACTGTTCCGCGCACCCCCTCCTACGTATCTCTTTCTGAACTTCTAGTCACATACGCTGCCATCACTGACCGAGGATCACTATGGCAGTTTTGTTAGTAGAAATACTACCTCATAGTTTCTGAAGAACAGGCTGCAGTACCAATCTAGTAGTTCGCTGTTCAGGACCAATAACATCGCAACGTTTTTGCAAGTTTCGATCAGAGTCAAGTGTTCACCTAGTGATTACAAACCGTGTTTGGAGATAAACTGTACTGATAAGAAATGATTATACCTTGACATGTTCAACCGAGAATCCATCTGGCAGAAGAGAGGCCTTGCTGCTCAGACAGGACCCCTCCGAGTTCGCATCTGAAAGTGCACGATTCGTGAAAATCGGCCAGATGAGACTGACTCCGGACACAAGTTGACCATTACAAAATCGAGTTCAGAGAAGCCCCTACTGTTATGTCACAGATGAAACCGGTGTAATTTAGGCAAGCTTTCACCTTTTGGACAGATCTAAAAATACCTGAATCTGCATCATCGGGACGAGTAGACTGAGCGAAATCGAATCCTAGATCAGGTATCAGAGAAACGACTTCGTTCTCTCAAAAATAGATAGATTTATACAACTAAAAGCTGCCGTGAGGCGAAACGTAACTAATTGAAAGGATCATCGGTGCGGATTTCTACATATAACCTACTCATGCTGAGATTTATGGAATCAGAAATTGAGTCAAACCTGTTCAACGCCTTCTTCCAGTTCAGCAGTTGAGCAACGAAGATCGACGAGTCCACTATCCGAGTCGACGAGATCGAAGTGCCTGACAATGAATATTTTCTAGGTTAATATTAACCGACCCCAGCCGACTTTTCTAGTGACACGACCTTTCAGAGCGACGGTCGTTTTCACCGGTCAGCAGCAATCAATAGTGGGTTCCCACAACGAAAACTCTCTACGTTTTACACGCTCTCTCGCGCGTTGCGTGAGCGTGTAAAACGAAGAGAGTTTACAGTAGTAGTAAACTTTTTACTAGAGTTTTCGTTGTGGGAACCCACTATTGATTGCTGTTGACCGGTGAAAAACGACCGTCGCTCTGAAAGGTCGTGCAAATATCACTGGTGCCTGATCAAGATGAAAATGAGTTCAACTCGAAAAAATTTCGAACGAGTCCCAGGGCGAGCAGAAATCGGCCAACTGCTTTTCATTTTTGGATGACAAAAATTTGCTAGAACACATCAGTGATTGAATACAAAATCAAAACTGATGCGGAGTAGAATTTCGAACAGAATTTCGTATCAAATGAAATTGACAAACCATTTTTCATTGTTTGAAGCGAAGGCGCCTCGCTGGAGAGTGACACTTAGCAGTTGATCCGTATCAGGCAGATAAAAATACCGTACGCTGGGAGAGGCCATCTCGGGTCTGGACATTGATGAACTACTCAAGTCGCCGCCAGATTACTGTAGACGAGAGAGTGAGAGAATCGAGAGACGCAGAGAAGTAATGGGAATCAGTTACTTCTGTGTCTCTGTATTTTCCCCCACTCTCCTGCCATACAGTAATCTGATAGCTATCTGAATTGATGTGAAGTGGTGTGGGAAACTTTTTTGGAGCTCAGCAAGTTGGAAGCTGTCTCATCTTGAGTAACTCAAGTTGAGTTGCAATTTAGTTATGCTCGGAACAATTCGCTTCCATTTTCACGAGAATCTGCCGTTTCAAAAGAATCAAATGCCTTTTTAATTCCGGAGAATCTCAAAAACATTTTCCTGCACTTTGTACGCCACTCTTCATTGTGAAAAAATTGGGGCTTTCTTACTGATAAAAGCCAAAACGTCAACACGAACGATTTCGTATAGTTCAGATATGTCCAATCGAGACGACAATTTATTATAGACGAATAGTCACTTTGTTGGAATCAAATGTGTTTATACTTCAAAGGCATCTTTAACTCTCACGTACTTAAAACAAAAGTAGGGTAATGTTACGATGATCGCGGAAATACCGGATTATGTACTGACAATGAGTTGAACTTTAACATATTCGTTAGGTGCTATTTGAGGCTAGACACAAATGCAGGGTAAAAAGGGTAAGGTACATTTAAATCTAGAGATTTCCTGTGGCGGGCTTCAAACGCAGAGATATGAAAATAGTTACTATTCACAGATAGTCGGGTATTATTGAGAAACTTGCGCCCAATAGTTCTATTCACAGATAAACAGGGTAGGCTAAATACATCGATTCAATTTGCATTTTCGAGCTTTGGTGCAAACTCACACTGTTGAACTTACGCAGTTTAAGCGTAGATCAGATCAATGAGCGAAAGGTTGAAATGTCCAAATGATGACTTGTGAAAACAAATGAATCAAGCCTATGTCGTCGAAGAAAGATGTAATAGTGATGACTATCAGTTATTAATGCGACAGTTTTTAGGAACGTTGAAGCTTACATATTCAAACGTAATGGTGGAAAAAGCATAGAGACTCTACTCTTTCTCCTCCTATATTGCAAACCAGGTTTTTCGGACAGAGTCAAAAAATTTATAACAAAAAGTCGACTAGGGGAGGTTGAAGAAGTACTGTCGAGTTCTTCATAATCAGAATCAGCAGCCGAAATGGGTAATCGATAGAGAAGTTTCTGGCTCATAGCCGTTAGTACTTCTTTAATCTTCACCTCCACAATCGCTGGCAAACCTAACCCCTCCACAATCGCTGGCAAACCTAACCCTTAGAAATCGCCGAGGGAGCGACTTTGGCAGCACAGGTGCTTCTACTTGTGGCGAATTCGGTTGCTGAGATGCCTTCAAACTCTGAAATGGACCTGTTCGGTTTTTTTTGTTCATGAGAAAAGTACACAGCTCTTTACAATTCGATTTTTCTACCGAAACATGCATAAAATCCTTTCGCAGAGTGAGAACACTGTATAGCTACTTAGGTTGCGATAAACAGATTTGAGTGAGAGAGTGGAGAATACGAGATACGCAAAAGCGTAACAAGGAGTGGGTCGTTTCCGTATCTCTTCGTTTGCTTCACGCTCTCGCCTTACAGTAATCTAGAGTGACGAGGTGTAATTGCACACCGCTATACTACTGTAAGGCGAGAGAGGCGTAACGGGGAATCAGCTCCTATTTATGTCTCTCTTCCCGCCTCTGGCCTTACAGTACATTCAGGGGTGTGCGAGGAGCAGAATTTCTGTTGAGGGGGCGCAAAATGGACTAACGTTCAAATTGTTCATAAGGGTTTCAGTGAAAGTGGTCACGCAAAATGGGAGAAAATTGCAAAGGATCACATGAAAAAATTGGGGCCACAGAGTGGGTACTTTTTCAACAGGTGACCCACATGAGAAAAATTGGGGGCCACAATTTGGCAAAAATTCTGTCACCAGGCACACCCCTGAGTACATTGAAACAACAAACACACCGCTTCAAGAGTCGCAATGCGAGCGTCTGCATTGAGGAGCTTCGATAAGTGATCAGCCTCTTTCTCTCTAGCAGCTTGCAGAGCCTGAATTTAATCTTGGTACTATAATAAACAGTGAGTATACGGTAAAGAATGAATTCTTTTTTCTTTCTTTCTCAAACCCCTCTTCGGCAAGGCGAGGCGAGAGAGTGGAGAAAACGAGAGATACAGGTTTTATACACTGTTATCGTTTCTCCGCTAAGCGGAGAAACGTTCTGAGATTGAAAGCGGAGTCTCTCCGTCTGTTTCTCAATTTCCTCTCTCCCCCGTCGTGAAAATGGCCTCTGGATAGCCGAGTGGTTATAAAACCGAGAATGACATCCAATCGAATGACTAAAAAACAACTCGTTGTCTGGTAGTTCAATCGATCGAGACAATTTCTCACTTTTTCAAGGTACGCAATTTTGCCTTTAGCCTCGCCTTGCGACATCATGTCCCGGTACACCTCAGAAATGAAGTAGTCGAAAGATACGTTGAGAGCCTGAAAAGGTCACGTAAAACAAAGTACAGTAGCTGGAGTACAGCAACGAAGAAAAGCAACAAAAAATTATCTCAAAACTATGTTTTCAGAAACTTTGGGTACAAGAGCAAGAGAACGAAGAATATACTCTTGGGTTGACAAAGAGGTAAGGCGAGAGAGTGGACTAAAAGAGAGACGCGGATGCGTAACGGGGAACCACTCAATCTTTGTGTCTCTAGTTTCCCGCACCCTCTCTCGCCTTACAGTAATCTTGCGGCGATTTGGAAAATTATTCACTGATAACACCTAATTATCACCTTCTGAATGCGCACCATCATGGCCGTTAGAGCACCGCCATATTGTGTAGAGTCCTGAAATACGCTTTTTATTTTCTGACCCTGGAACTTTTTATTCATTTTCTGACCGCAGAGTCTTCGGCAGAGACTGGGAGTTTACCTAGTGACTGAAAATATTTCCTATTTTTGTAGGTTCGGAACGTTTTTAGAGCAACGGTGTGCACGTATGGTCTAGGGTGGGCCAAACGGTTAATTCCGCTAAATCGAAAAAATCGCGATTAGCTGCATCAAATGAGCTAATGCCAAGGCTCTTTTTGGTATAGAATGACGTCTAACACACCCTCAATCAATTTTGTTGAAAGTTTCCAATTGAAAAATTTCCATTCCCAATTCAGAGCCATTTAAGCAGACCTGCTAACCGCTAAAAAGCGGTTATTTTAAACTGTTCGGCCCACCCTAGTATGGTCGCCAAGAATAACTGCAATACGACAGTCAGTCAGCTCGCTCGAGCATACTTTGACAAGTCGGCGAAAACTACAGAATTCTAGCTACTGTAGGGCAGCGCACTTTCACTCGGAATCGACAAAAAAGAGGCTATTCTTATGGTGCTTCTCTTAGTAGCTTGGTTATGTGGGACAGCTGCCCTTCCTGGTTTACGTAACTGGTCCTGCAGACCAAATTCTGGTCAAAAAGTGGTCCTGTCAGTTGAAATCTGGGTCACAAAAAGAGTTTGTGACGTTTTTGCGACGACCGTGCCCATCAGGGCAGTGCGGCAATCGTTTGACGTTTTTTTCTCGACGTTTCTGCCGGCAAAAATTCGAGAAAAACCTCTCGCCGCACAGCCCTGGTGCCCATGTATGCTCTTAATTATACCTTCAGAATCTGATCACCAGCTCGCATAAGTACTCGCATTGAGTCGAATGCAGTTATTGCGAGATCCTGTAAGACAAATTTTGAAAAGCTCTGACGAACCGTGAAAAGCTGGTGAAATATACTTTGAAACAGTGAAAAACAGCTCGAGGCGCCAAAAAGTATTGCCATTTAGGTGAAAAAATGTGTCAGAGTCGGGTCTGTTTTCGGAAAAGGTCGGCCAGAGTCGGTTAATCTCGAAAAGGATGACTGATAAAGCTGACCCCTAGCCGTGGCCGATTGAGCGAGACACTCGCATGCAGAAGCTTCAGTCCTTCATCGAAATTAGGAGTAAGCTGAAGAAAGGCTCACTAGAGAAGGAGCGCAAGCAAAAGTTACTACTCATTGTAAGTTTCTTCCCATCCCTCACTGATCTTTGAACTGGAAAACATATTTCGTACATGAGAAATTTCCCTACTTTTGAGAAAACAATGAAATCAGTTTCCTTCTGCCTTCGAAGAGTAAGCTCATCGATTGAAGATCTTCAAAGATTTTAGAACCCTAAACGTAGCAAAATCGTGGTGCGTACAAACGACAAAACCGTTCGCTTGTTAATTCATACATCGTGCACACAATGCACGCCACAAGTCGTTCCACGTCAACCTATCTCTCCTTGGTCTTTTTTCAGTTTTTGTGCACAGGGGCTACTGGCACTAGAAATTGATAATCGCGAAATTTAAAAAAAAACTTCAACGATTGTTGTCGAAATGTCCTGCTGTTCACATGATGCCTACTCTTCGTAAAGCTACAAGGCTGTGCTGGAATGAGATGAAACTGACGCTGAGCAGAGCAATCTCGAACTGTTCGAACAGGCGCGCTATCAGATACTGGTCGGCTATGCAGAGAGACTCGATCAGGCCTGGAATAGAGTACAACTCGGAGTTGTTGTCAACTCCTCCTACACCCTCTCTCTTCCCCTCGAGGAAGAGCTCTCTTTCTCAGTGCATTTCTGTTCATATTCGCAACTTTCAAAAAATCACCTATCGAAAAAACGAGACAACCTCGAATTCTGACTTTACTGTATGTGCCTTGTCACGAGGCAGGAAATCGCTGCCCCCCCTCTCTCTAAATATCTCTTTCTCGCTCACTGCCAACTAGGTTGACAAAAAGCCTCATATGATAATCGCAATTTTGACAAAAATCG
>CAVOJK010000191.1:0-16000 GCA_963695495.1 Hololepta plana | reverse complement strand
GTGGCGTATCGAGAACTCTCGATATTGTCAAAAATGTTCGATGATTTTCAAAATTCTCACGGTTGACAGGAAGTAGATCGCCATTTTTGTGCCAAGTTGTATGTACCTATGAAAAATTAATGATCAGGTTTTTCGTGACACTTTAGTGCTCCGAAAAAAAATCACCCACTGACCATAACTATGCCCGTACCCCGGCTATGAATTGCATTTATGGTATTCACTCGTGAAGTGATAGAAAGTTTTCCGATTTTTTAATATCGGTTGTGTTGTGGTGAATCACTGATGCTCGAATGACGAACAGTTTCTCCACCGATGGTCTCTACTCTGCACGAGATGTTGACTGATGCAGTTGGTAGAACATTGGAGAGATGATCATTCACGTCGAGGAACTTGAAGTGATGCTCATCTGATAACTCAATTAGTTCAGTTATTGGTGATGATCAGTCACGCCTAGCGACCACTATCAGTTTGTTGAAACCCACTGTAATCCAATGGAAATTAGAGGAACTCGTTTTCAGTTATCATGATGACTTTTTCTCAATATGAACACGAACTCCATGTGGATTCCTCCCGATAGCATACTTTATGAACATTTTCTCAGTACGACTCACTGAAAATGATGATATCAACGGCGCGCTTCAGTGTTGCACCAGCCATCGTAGCGATGCACGTATAAACACCACTGTCCTCCACTGCAAAATGCACATTATAACCGAATCACTCTATATTGAACTCACCTGCGCTGTTGTTGATTTGTAAGAAAATATTGTGGGAATCGAGCTTGCGAACTTCAACATTGCCAGTCCTACAAGGATTCTGTGAACTCTCTCTCCTCTGTCATAAAATCTCAATATCGTGATAGTTTTCAATGAAGATAAAGCAGAGCGAAGATTTCGTTGAAGTCACAAGAAGAGAAAAAATTAACAGAGAGAGAGAGAATCAGAGCTCTCTCATCTTTCGATACTTCATCAGCAAAGAATCAGCTTCACTATGCAAAAAAGTGGTAGAGCTTCGAGCCGAGAGAAGAGGGAAGAGAGAGAGGAAGAAGGCGAGTTAAAAAAGAGAGTCAGAAGGTCACGATCAAGACTCTTTCCATGAGAGCATTCGCTATTGGAGACGGATCGCAGAAAACAGACAGAGACACGTACATAGTGATGAGGATGTGGAGAAGAAGAGGACAAAATCGTAATGAGCGAGGTCGTATTCACTTTCTTCTTCGCGCACTCTCACATAGATTGCAGCTACTCTCTCGACTCTAACACCCACGGATTCATTTCACACACTAGTTGATTCACTTGTCAGACTCTGATGATTAGTCACTCTTTGCAAGAAGAATCAGGCAAAATATGAACGTTTTTCAACAGATTTTTAGTCAATACTCTCTCGAGAGAGAATCGGCCTCATGAAAAAGTGTGTCGTATCTTACTTGTGAATTCCGCCATGTTTAGTCCATATGAGAGCTACAGGTTCGTTCGGTGGATGCGCCATTCTGCAGAGAATCTGCACCTGCGAGCCGACAAGCTGCTGCAGCGGCGAAGTGCTCGGGGAGACGTAGAGCACGGGCGTGGCAACTGCAACACAGACTCATGTCTACTGGAGCTAAAAAGATTGTGGGTTTGTTTCAATGTCCTTATCTCCGACTCTTCACATATGAACGAAATCTATGAGCCAATCATGGGTAAGAAAAAAAGAGTCGAAGCTAAAATTCATGTTTTGGGAAAATGAAAGTGTGGACGAACTGGACTCTGCTGCTGCTCGTGTGCACATCAGTGCAGCTACCGTAGTCAACGTCACTCTCAAGTTCATGATCACTTGCGTGTGTTGCGTAGAGCAGAGACGAGCGCCCTGATCAGCTACTGACTGACCCTCTGACTCGGACAGCCCAGTTCTGCCTGAATCACACGAATCGAGACAGTTGCTGTTGGATTTGCTCCCACCCATTGTGTCCTCTTCGGCAACCTATCACATTCACTCGTTCCTCTTCTATCTCTCTTTCTTTCTTTCCAGCAAGCTTCTTCTCGCATTTCGGCTCGATCCTTTCTGAAGAAAGTATCCGTGTCTCTGTCGTCTCTTCTTCTTCTCGTCACGCTGGAGACACCTAACGACCTCGTCTCCATCACCCGCAAAATGAGGCCTCGACTGACCCCGAATTCGATCCACATCATGTTATTCACACTTGATTGATTGGGGACCTCGACGAACTACGAAGTTTCACAAACAACACAGATCGCTTGGCACAACAAATCGGTCTCCATATTGTTTGGTATCTACAACCATGTTCAGAGAAATACAGTACAGCACAAAAGAGACTCTCAACAGTACACAAAAAAGAGTGAAGGTCGAAGTTGTTCTCCCACGCGGAACGTCATCTTACTGTAGATCGCGAAGGGTCGCGCACCCGCATAAGGGTGAGTGAGCGTATGTCAGTAACCTCGTAGAAGCGAATCATGAATGTGCTGAATGGATGTCAATGTAAGTGTGCTATGGAGCATATGAGTCATGCGCTATCAACCTGCTCATATCTATCCGATCAGCTGAATCGACGTGCGATAACGACAGTTTTACAGAAGATGAGCGCTCTGGCACCAATTCAGCCAAGAAATGTTGTCTTTCGCACACCGACACATCCAGCTGTGAGTTGATATCATTCCATATCTTTCTTCTCTTATCTTATCTCATCCTACTTATCTCTATCTATCATACGGTAGCTATGTAAAAGCTTCGTAGTTTGCTCGAAAGTGGATAGCTTAGTCAACTACTTGGGTTTCACTGAAAAGTTCTGTAAAACAGAAAAAGACGTTGAACGTCAGATATTGAATGACCCCTATCAAAACAAAGTTCTGCGCATGTAAATAGACATAATTCAAAGACATTCCCGGTGCTAATCGAACAGATCTGGTAATCGGTCCTAACACGCTTCTTCAGTGATAAGTGAGGGTTACCGATGAAAACGCCTGAACTCTCATCAACCACACGGAATATATTACTGATGATCATGGCTGAAAGTGTCTCAACTTCGCCTGAGAACTATGATCATCATGGGAATTTTCGATCCCTAAAGTCGTTTCCTCCAAAGCGCAGATTGTATATTTCCGTAACATGACGTGAGAACCAAAAATAACGAACACACCTTTTCCAATTCTAATTGCAAATTAGATGTTGAATTTTCCACGATCCATCAGTGATTCCAAATTTCTCACGGGCTTCGGAAAAACGTATCCCGTAAAGATGAATACTACATATCAAAATGCTAATTGGGAAGTCAACGTTCACTGCTCGAATCTATTAGTTGTTCCAGGCCCTACGAAATCGAATATTGTTTGATCCAAATCACGCAGAGAGAGAAACATCCCATGTGATGTCATGATTATCTCTCTCCAATGCTGCGCAAAATTTGCGAAAGTAAACATCTTCTGTTTGTTCGAAGTCAACATTGCTCTCCGATGATATTGTTCCATTTACAGGGCCAAGTTTTTCTCGTGCGACCATCAGTGGACAAGCCGTTTTCACTTCCAATCAGGCTTGACTCAGCTGGGCAGCCTTTCATTCGTATTACACCACGTCCTGGAGGTTGGATATTCGTTGAAAACTTGGAACTGATCAATTCTCTCCTTCGTAAGGTATAGGTTTTTTGTAGGATAGTTTCACCTTCACTCAGCAGATTCAACGAATTTCTGCATTGCTTCCTGGCACGTTCCCTCCCCGGTTATCGGGTATCTTACTGAAAAAAATTAAAAGTGGCAGTAAAATCACATTTCGAGTGGGCTAAATAAAAATTTTCCATTTCTCACAATTGGATCTTCCTCGGTTTTTCGAAGTTTGGGAACTTCACTAGGAATACCCTGCGCGTATTACAACTCCAGAGAACAATAGTTATTTTCCAGGCGGTGCGCTCGCAACACCTGCTGTCATTTCCTCTTCTGGAGAGAGCAGCAGATCGATGCGTCAAAAACCCCCGCCAGCTCCTTCTCTCGATGACGAAGAATCCGGTGAGTTACCACTCCATGACTATTCGTGTTTCAAAATCTGAAACGCGATGTGCTGTTCGAAAGCGCCTCGTTCATGTTTCCGCACGCTCTAGCGTGCCATCTAGACCGTCTGGCACATTACGTGTGGTCTCGTCTTATTTCTTTCCATGATCTCTAGGTCGTATGAAAAGCAGACACCAGTCCGTCTTCTCGAGAAGATAGACCGAGTGATCTAGACGCTGTGTTATGACGCTCCAGATTATGAAACACAAATCATTGGCGACTGATTCCTCGAAAATATTTCTTATTTTTCCATTTATTTTTTTCCTCCAAGCTCCATCTATCTGTCGCCATCTTCCACGAAGCTTCTCCTTCTCACACATTTACTTCTTTTAGCGGACCCACTTTCTATCTCTCAGTCCGCTTCTATCTTGCTGCTCTCTCCTCTCACCAAGCATATTACTCGCATCCAATCATTCTTAATTGCTCAGAGTTTTGGAGATTTGAATGAGCCGAAGTTGATATGAGAGATATGAAGGGGGAGGAGGAGATTGTGCTCATGAGCGAACATCTGGGTATTCGAAAACGGTCATACTGTATCGAAGATGTACACACGTATACTGTATCAAGCCGCCCATATCGATCCTACTTTCTACCATAGTTATCGCTTTACAGTAGGCGAAACATTTTTCCAAAAAACAACTCGTCTCCGTGATCTATGGTCGTAATTCGTGGTACAAATCATGCGAAGGATCGGTGACAGCTCATAGATTTCCATCTCTCTCTTCTCTGCCTGATGAGGCCTCCTGGTAGAGGACTCTGGCGCGCTGTGCGGAGAGCAGGAGCGGATATGCTGCAGCAGGACTCTCTTTACCCATCCTGATTTCTCTCTCTCTCTCCCTCTCTCTCTCTCTCTCTCTCCCTCTCTCTCGCTCAAGAAAAAGAAGTATGAAGAGATGGATGCTTCACTCTCTGCCTACTCAGTCCTCTCACTTTTCTCCTGCTGCTGCTGCTGCCATCGGGACGATGGGCGCATGAAGGTCTGACGATGAACAACTGTGGGGGTCTCAGACGACGCAGCGATGAGACGAGAGAGAGAGAGAGAGAGAGAGAGAGAGAGAGAGAGAGAGAGAGAGAGAGACAAAGAATGCCTTGTACTCATCTGTCCTTCTCCATCCTCCCATCTCTCATCATCCACCTCATCTACTTGTTTACGTTGCTGCTGTTTTCTACTTCATGAGGCTTTGTCAATCTAGCCTGATCTATTACTGTCCCATCTTACTTCGCGCATGTCTTCTGATCAACTCGCAATGTGATGGGTCATCCATGTATTCTTTCAACTGTCGCAGCTATCATTGAATTCTTTCTATTTCTCCAGACCGAACTCATTTGATCCGGCGGGAGAAGAGTAGAGAGAGAAAAATAAATGAAAGAGTATTGCTCACTCCCATGCAACTTTTCTCTGAATCATAATCAAACTCTGCCATCGCGGACTTCTTCTCATCACTGTCAGAGAATGAGCAAGATTCTTATCTCGTAGAGCTTCGCGAATAGCTCTCTACCAGAAACGTTTCATCATTATCATAATTCGTCGTTCTAAGACTCGTTGGATGGGACTTGAGATTTTGCATGTTGGATGCGAGGGAGAGAGAGGCACAACGTTGGAGAATGCACACGGCACACATGGTGGCATTCACTTTCAACGACACCAGGGCACAGAGGACACCCAGATCTCAAAAGCGAAATTTCTCGTCTTTCTACCGCTTCTCCCCCCCCCCTCTCTCTTTCTCTCTCCTTTTCTCATGCATCGCTCTGTCGTAGTGCCCTTCTGCACGCCGATGATGATCATACGAAGAGACGGCAACAGGACTCTGATATCATCCTCTCGTCTCGCATCTTTCCGCTTTCTGATCTCTTCTCCTCCCTAGCCTCTCGCAGTCTTCTCCCCTATTCTTCTTCTTTTATCTCCCATAGTTTCTTCTTGTGATTCTCATAGCCATCGAATCCGTCGAGCGCTCGCGCAATATGCAAACTATACTATCGCAGACATGTGCGCATCGTTTCCTTCTCCTGACTTCGTGCGAAAATCGCCTGCATCTCTCCCCCCCCTCTCTCTCACTCTCACTGTCTCCCAATTTCTCTCACCCTAAGCCCGAGTATCTTTCGAAATCATGCATGACCAATCATCTCTCTATCGCAATTCCCATAGCTCAACTCTCGATCCTATTAGTTTGCACCTAGTTATTTGTTCTCGAGACCTCCCAGGACGAACGTCTTCAAGTTTTGTGTTGAAATCGGCCGCCTCTCTCTCACTCTCCTCTGCCTCTCTTGCATCTCTGCGCACGGACTCACACACATAGCTGCTGCTCGTTTCAACTTTACTAGTCTCGCCACATTTTGACGATCTCGGCGAAGTCGTCGAGCAAGACGAAGAAGTCATCGATATTGTAGAGAGAAATGCTAGTGAAATCGAGAGAAGCGACAAGAATAAGAGAGATCAGACAATAGAGGGGAGGAAGACAAAAGAGAGAGAGAGAGAGAGAGAGAGAGAGAGAGGGAGAGAGAGAAAATGAATACGCTCATCGAGTAATGAACGCTTGTCGATTCCTATCAAGAAGCCTCAGCACTATGAACATACTCTACGGAGTTGTCCCCCCTTGATCAGAACTTCCTCTTGCGAAATCGAAGACAGAAATATCTCCCGGTGCAAGAGTCCTCACGATTTCTCCATTGTTTTGGATGCGTGATATCCATTATGTTCGTCTTCACTCCAGAGAGGCGATCACTCTCGTTTCCGCTGCTCGATCACTCTACTCTCTCTCTTCTAGATTCTTCCTCTCCTTTCTACCCTCTCTCTCTCTCTCTCTCTCTCTCTCTCTCTCTCTCTCTCTCTCTCTCTCTCTCTCTCTCTCTCTCTCTCTCTTGCTGCTCAAACTGACCTGGGGCAGTTGTTCTCGGCCAGTAGAGAAAAGAGATGCAAGCAAGCTCAAACCCGCTTCCGCAAGACAATTTTCACAGAACATGCCGATAGAAAAGAGAGAAAGCGAGCCGTGAAAACAGAGTCAAGTCGGAAGGAGAAGTTGTCAGAAGGTCACGGGTCATAACGTGCGGTCGAGAGCTCGCCTGTTGTTTGTTGATCCGCATGAGTTCCACCCACTCGAAATTTCGCCCAGCATCTCATTCTTTCTTCTCAATGACTCACAAGTCAGACCCGCAGGAAAAGAGAAAGAGAAAGAGATTTCTAGATCAGATCACCGGGCCCAGTTCAAATGATGCGAAAAATCTACTCATTCAATCATTCTCATTCTCGCCTGCTCGATCGAACTTGCAATGCTTCCTTTCTGTATTCATTATTCTGAAGAAATTTTGAGTTCTCATGCGACATTCTCTACGACTCTCCCATAACTCCCCATTAAAAAAAACTCATGAACGTTTTTGCTCCTAAATGTGTCTGTGGTTTGAGATTGCCTGGGAGCCTCTTATCAGGAGAGTGAAAAAAGTCCTTTGTGTTGCAGGGATCTCCGAGTGCGTACCATCTACCGCACAACGTCGCGACTTTCTCAAGCGCAAGATTCGTGAACGTCCCTCCAAACAACAACTCATCACTAAGCACATCTTACTAGCTGGTGAGATGTCATCAGAGACCAAGCTTTCTCTTCTCCGTTCGCTTGAAGAATCTCAAGGATTTTGTCTTTCGCCAGTGAGACGATGACAGATTGAGAAAGGAAATTTGACGGAGCAAAATCGGAACGCGGCAGAAAGGCAGGTCATAACTAACCCTCGGGACGTAGGACCGCCGTGTGCCACGGAAGAAGCTAAAGAAGCGAGAAAGAGCGCCCCATCACTCACAGTTCTTCGTCTCCTCGGCGATTTCCTTGCTCTCCCTACTCTCTTCTCATTCGTTCATCGCCCTATCTCTGTCTTGCACTCCCAATCTCTGAGTTGTCCCTAACAGCTCTGTCCCATCTTATTAAGAAGTGCGAAAGTGGATCGGAGACCGTATGGTTTCTGGGTATCACTGAAGTATATCATTCAGACGGCAACGTCGAACCGTTGGTGTGCGAGAAGACAGCGCAGCTTCGGAAGCATTCGCTGGTCACTGCGTTAAATCGTAAGATCAGGCAAGTTTTGACAGGATTTCATTCTACCATTCGAGAAAACTTCCGAAATCACGTGACTCTTCTTTTCTTCAGATCTCGTCCTGGTCCCCTCGACCTCGTGACGAAGAAGATTCTGCAAGTGGATGCCGAGTTAGAACAGGCCATCAAGTGGTAAGTGCTTCTACCCCATCTGTTCTTTGTGGGTGGATCTACGCGCGCGCGTGTGCTCTAGTAGTAGTAGTAGTAGATGTCTAAGTGTGCTTGATCACACGTGCCGATGGTCAGATTCTGTCTCTCTGTCCCTCCCTCCCCCTTTCCCCCAACCCTCTCCTTCCCCACGTGGTCCTCCTTCTACATTGTCCCACAGCTTTCACATGCGGAATCCACCACTAGATTCATTTGACTTTGCGGCGGGGCCGTTTCATTCGCTCCGACGCCCCCACGACGGTGCAAACGCAAAGTAAACAAAAAAGCATTGCGTCGAAACAGGCCGCGAGTTGCGTTTTCACCGGTCTCCTTTTGCTCTTCCCTTACGGCTATCTCTTGGCGATGGCCATTTCTCATTTTCGTGCCGCCATCCCTTGACTGCTCCAGGTTGTCTTCTCTAGACATCAACTGTGAGCAACATCATCACTACTCGCCTACCAACAGTTGCACATAGTAGTAGTGAAGGGCCACACACATACACACACGCTCATTCACTACTAGAGTCTCCCGGGCTTCTTCTGCACCCATCTTCTCTCTTTCTGCTGCTTTTGCATTACACCTCTCACTCTCTCGCTAGGTTGCCTCTCACGTCTTTTCAAGCGGCAGTCCACTTTTCCAGAGCGCATCCCCCGGTGTGCTTGACAACAACAGGCGCCAGGATACCTTGCCTGCATAGGTCACCCTCCTTTCATACAAATTAAAAATGAGCGCGAAAGATGAATTGACACCAAGCATACCGTATCATGTGCTCTTCTATTGTATGCATTCCTCCATCCTGAGGTCAACGGGCCATCCATGAGCGCGAAACTAGGACAAAGAATCTCACCACTGCTGCGTTTTCAATCTTCCCTCCATTTGAAAATTTTCTCACCCTGAAGATTCAATGTTCTTCTACTCCCACTCTCTCTCAATTCGCTCTTATCTTCAGACGGTACTCTACGATTCGCTACATCTCCAATACATCGGTCAAAATCGCCTCAACCGATCACCAAGCCAACTGTTCGGAAGAGTTCCAACTACGTGCCCCAACCGTATTCACCGAGTATACAACTCTCGCGCAAGCTCGAATTGACGACTATCCGCGCAGGTGATGATGGACAAAACACTAGATCAATGGGTTTATCGACACAAAGCTGGAATGACAAAAACTCGTTTTACAGATCACTTCATCGATTCTGACTCCAGAGAGGAAATCAGAGGTACACTCTTTGTCCTCTCTCCGATTTGTTGCTCGGAAATCAGAAATGTATTTTCTCATGGAATACTTTGCAGTTGAGCAACACGTCGAGTCATCTACGCTTTCTATGGAAGCTGTAGCACGATCGAAAGCACGGGTGAGTCTACCACCTTTGATCTTCTCCCTGAATTCAGTTATGACTCGTTGTTTCACAGAAGCATCCTTATCGTGACACATTCGATCTATTGCCGACGCAAGTGAAGGCCAAGCTGAAAGTTCCCGAGTACACGGAGACTCCACTCGATTACACGGTTCGGTTTCACGCTCGGTGCCTATCCATCAAGCTACGCAGAATGGAAGACTCTGCTAGCTCTTGCCACCTGGTTGCTCACTTTTTGCACACACCTATTCTCAACTTACAAACATGCCTGTCCTCCATCTCTATCCCATTATCTCTGTGATCCATCCTCATCAGGCAAAGAGAGAGAGAGAGAGAGAGAGAGAGAGAGAGAGAGAGAGAGAGAGAGAGAGAGAGAGGAGGAGGAGGAGGGAAAAGAGAGAGGGAGAGAGAGTGAGAGAGGAGGGAAGAGAGAGAGAGAGGGAGAGAGTACGATAGAAGAAGAGTGTGAGTTAGAGTGAAGAGAGATCAGAGAAAGCCGAAAGAAACGTTGAGGGAAATGAAGCCCTTCGGCAGCTGTGTGCCCCAGTAGAAAGTGAGAAAAAGTTTGCTCCTTTGTACTTTTTCTCTCATCGACTAAGGAAAACCGGAAACAACTGAAAATTTCATCTGATTGAAACGGATACCCATAATCTTCTCCATAGTTGCAAGACTCGCGATAAAACGAGTCATTTGCGGGTCATGGAGAGTTGAGAGTGAGAGAGAAGGGCCGGCAGGATGCGAGGAAAGACATGAGCGGGTTCGCCAACTGACACCTGCTGAATGATGGGCGAACGAGCAAGAAAAAGAAAGAGCGAGAGAAGAAGAATGCGAATGGATACAAAATGCCTGAGAACCTCACAAACGTCACAACTGAGAATATTGTTTATTGCAAAAGAAGCTCTTGGTCTTGATCGTATGAGTGATGACCCTTTGGGTTAGAGAGAGAGGAAGCATAAACACAGCAGTTAGCATTATCAATACTTTGCAGGATGGAGGCGAGACTGACGATATCTCCAACTACTCCATACTGGTGGATCAGCAACGTTACATCATGAACTGGAAGGACAGTCAAGAACAGCGGGTCAGTTTTCTCCCCGTGCTTTGTTGAATCATTTTCACTCATGATCACAAATTCTGAGCGCTCTTCCTCGGGTAGTTACATTTATCAATACTTGTACAAAATAAACTCTGTAGCTCTCCTAGCTGACTCCTCGGAATAACGAATTCATTTTGTCCAGATATTGATAACTGTAACTTCCCTCTTTCTCATGTGTATCTGTTGTTATTTATGTGATCTTGCCTGCGTGCGTACGCACGAAAGTGTTTGTCTCACTACTTCGTCTCTCTTTTCTCGAAGATCATTCTTGCCTGCCATGCGAAAAGGATACGCAAGAAAAAGCACCAGGAGAGAGAATTGCGTAGAGATTATGCCTTGATGAGAGAGCGTCGTGACAAGTCTGAGTGAGCGCGTAGTGAATTTGAAAGCTGCTTTTCGAAAGATCACAGCTGACGCAGCCATTCCGCCCCACTCAAATCACCTACTCACTATACTCACAGACACGCTCACAAACACTCTCAATCTCTCTTCTTTTCTCCCACTCAGTTTCCAACCATGTTTTGCCCTATCAACTGCGGCAGACTCATTAAGAAATAGAACAACTGGTGCAGATTGGATTGAAATTTTGAGAGACAAGTGATCATTGGATATCTTCAGCACAGAGAGGATTGAGAGGAATGTTTCAGTTACAAGATGATGAGACAGCGAGCGATTCCGGAGAGACTATTCCGTACTCTGATGTGCAGACTGTGACGTCTGCTACACAGAGTGTCAGTTCATTCAAAACACGTTTGTGAGAGCTCGACATACCGAAAATGTGATTCAAGTTTAAATTATATGTTTTGCAGAACATTCCACAAGAAGAGTTAGAATGTGATTCGACGCATGATATTCCGGTGGCGCCACCAGCGCCACCTGCACCGAAGGCTGTGGTCAGTCTTCATGCCTGATTTGACCCAATGATGAACATACCGTAGTCATGCCACTTGCTGAGGCTTTGCGGAAGGCCTGCCAACAAAATGAGTCCATACAGAGATATGTAGATCATCACAGAAACATCTGAACAAAATTACTATTCCAGCGGACAACATCCACTATTTATCGTCCGCCCATTCCACCGATTGTGCGATCTGAAGGTGATTCGAAACAGCCGTTCTCAGTTTTACGTTTGCTATGTGATTTGTTTTCTTCAATATCGATTGTCTCCGTGAGATGAAATTTCAGGTTGCCGAGCTGAAAGAGGAATGCAAATTGCGTAGCATGCCTCTGTCCGGAACGAAGATTCAACTGCTCGAGAAGCTCAAAGCATTTGAAAAGGTTGAGAATTGAGAAAGAATAGACCTTATTTCTGAGATTGACCTTTGGCATGTGTATGACGGAGAGAAATGACTTGTGAAAAGAGCAAGTGACATGGATAAATTGTGAGGGGGATGAAATTGGAAATCTCAGGAGATTGTGAAGAAGTACGCCGAGCTTCTTGAGCGATTGGGTACGACGACAGATACGTCGGACAAAATGAATGGCTCTGCTTCGCCGCTGACGGAGAGAACACTCTCGAACACTATCTTCCAGCTCGTCGCCTATTACTATCATCAACGTTAGGCTTTTTTTATATTTCGCGTGCCTGATGTTCTGAATATGCTGAAATCGGGAACTTTTGAGTCCATTGTTCTACAGGACGAACGGTCATCTAGCGACGCAACTTGTTTCGGACCGAGTGGATCGAATTCGGCGCAGGAAAGCTTATCGAGAAGGCACTCTATGCCATCTCAAGTTCGTTTTCTCCCCACAATTGCTCCATTTTCTTGGGAAAAACTATACATGAAAAACAGAATATGGAAGAAAATGATCACCTTCACGTTTCAGAGAACAACGTCAACAACTCTCGTCGCATGTCCGCTGGAGCTATGGACAAAAACCAAGCCCAGACGTCCAACACAAAACCGCCTCAGAGGTTGATACAGGTTAGTCTGATTCACAATGTGATCCAATCCGGTATTTTGAAAAGGCTGATCTTCATAAAAGCAGAATAATTTTTCAGTTCATGGACTCCAACGGCAAAGTTATCACAGCAAGCATACGAGATCCATCAGCATTAGGAAATATTGGCACGACATTCCGATTGACGTACGTTATCTGTTTTTCTTTTGCTTCTCTTTTCGTGAAAGTTGGCAAACGAATTTCTAGAAAGGCTCTTTTTCAGAGTGCTACCGGATCGTCCGGGTCAAGCGATTCTACATCCGATTGAACATCCAGTCAACAACAAGGCCCTCCACTGGTAGCATCAATCACCACAACTCCATCTCATCCTCCCCCGCCTCCGCCTCCTCCACCGGTCACAACGACTGGCCCACCGTCCGATCCCGTCTTCCGGTTTTCTCAAAATGGCTGTGGTGGCACATTCACACCCTGCACTACTGATGCGAATGAAGGTGATTCAACATTAGTGCAACATTATCTCATTTCATGAATCACAAACTATACAATATTGATTACGTCAGTAGAAGTAGATCTTTAGAGATCGTCCTCCAATAGTTCCATTCTGATAGTATCATGCATAAGAAAACGTCACGATGTTTCTTCCAGCTGGTCGCTCCGCTAATCAGAGCAGATCTGGAAATGCTAAGATGCCAAGCCGGAAACCATCCAGACTATCCGGGTGAACAATTCTCTCCGTCATCTCGTTGTATCCACAAGTCAAGTCATGTTGGACTCATTTTCTTCCGACTGTTCAAACGTAAAACATTCAGATGGCCACAATGCCGAATTCGATGAGCTCGACTACTACGTCAATGTCAAATGTTCCATCGATGGTGCTAATCTAGCTCGCCGAGGACCAGACAATGAACCAAAAGTGGCCAATCCACCACGCCCGGCAATACTCAAGCCATTGGCTGGACAAAGCAATGCAAGTTTTTGACTGTTGCTTCAAAATCTCACGATTAGTCATTGTTTTTTCAATCCCGACTTTTCAGAAGAGAGAAACTTCGCTTTCACGAGTTCTACAGAGCGCTCAAGCGCATTTGGAATCGCAATCGAAAGGACGCTGATCAGGTGGGTCTTCAGACATCCCGATAACTGAACTAACACTCACTGTATCAACAACGAGTATCTCTGTTTTCCAGCCTTCTTCGAGCAAGTCTGTTGGCAACGTTCTGCGGTCTGGTACTTCCACCACCAAGAAGGTCAGTATCAACCCTATTTAAAAATTTTCGCTTCTCGGAACACCAGTGAATTTGGAAAAATTATTATGGCTGTTACGGAAAGTTCAATCTCTCGTAAACACTTTCACCTCCTGATTGAATTGGAACGCTAGTGTAGTTCATAGCGGCTTGCTGTTCGCTAGAAAACTGATTTTTTATTTCATTTATCAACGTTCGAACAATCAATGATCGATCACTCTCGTATATTACAGAGCAGTCGTGCAAACTTGGCGGCAGCCAGCAGCAGCTGCAGCAAGCAAGAGTCCCATGGGCGGCGATCAGCCTCTGAATCGCCCAATATGCCATCGAAAGTCAGCATCTGATCAATTCCTTGTGAAAACCAAGCAGATCTTCACTTCGTTTTCAGCCTTTTTTTGTATTTATTGTCGCTGATCAACTGTTGGCTAGTCGTAACATCATTTCCAGGAGGGCTGTGAAGAGCGCCAACAGTCGCTGCTCGACATCTCTGAGGCGCTACAACAACGACGGAGAAATTCAAGTGAGTATCTACGTTTCATTCGGCTATCAAGA
The DNA here is from genome assembly GCA_963695495.1 of Hololepta plana. NCBI lineage: Eukaryota > Metazoa > Arthropoda > Insecta > Coleoptera > Histeridae > Hololepta > Hololepta plana. Next base: position 1,597 of record CAVOJK010000191.1, on the reverse strand, counting down.
AAGGTGTTTCCATCAAACGAATTGAACGAATTCCAGTTCGACGAGAAACGATCGCCGAACACGAGCACTTAATGCGTTTCCAACAACAGCGGATAGCACAACTGCAACGAGAGATCAAGAAGTGAGATGGTTTCCGAAATAGTAGATTGTGGCGTACAGGAGAAAAAGTAAGAGAGAAAAGGAGAGAGAGAGGGGGGAAGAGGTATTTTTTTGAATTATGATTCTGTTCAGATCGCAAGCTGTCCTGAAACATCAGCAGCAACTCATCATGGCGGCGAAGAAGGCTCAGTCAGCGGAAATCAGTAAAAAGTGAGTTTCATCGAAAATTCAATAGTGACAAAGTTCATTGTCCTTTTCTTAATGAATGTGTTGCAGGACGAAGGTCTCATCAATACTCCCGTCGAAGCGTGGCTCCTTCAGCTGGACAGCAAGCAGCTCCATCGGTTCCACATGCAAGTGTTTCTCAATCATCGGCAGCAGGCACAAGGCGTGGAGGTACGCACAATCAAACTTTTTCTTCGAAAACAAAAACAACTGAAACAGAGACGATGTTGATGAGATGCCAATCAAATTTAGATATCAATATTTGCAGACTCTGGTCGCTGAACAGCGCGAACTAGAAGCAGCAGAGACGCGCCTCCAGGGACCGATGCTCACACCGAGCAAGCTATCCAAGATATCGTGCGGCTCATCAAGCAAGATCCACGAACATCTCTGCTCATCGTTCAGCTTCTTCGAAAATATCAAGTTGAACGCAGTTCTACGGTGAGTAATGATAATCATTGTCACACTACTGACCATTACATTATCATCTGCGAACATCATTTCATACCTCTGCTCTTACAGAGTTTGCACAGAAGACACTTATTGTTTTCAGAGCAAGAATTCACACAACAAAGAAAGCGCCAACGTCGTGCCCATATGACTGAGACGCTGCCCAACGGCTCTACATCAACGTTTTCGCGGCCAGATTCGCGCTTGAGGACAGAGAAAGTTCTGCCTCAACGACAGCCAACGAAGGCGCAAGCGAAAGCTCGCACCAAAGTGCCTGTTGCTTCGGAACAGATCCACCGGTTGGTTTCCTTTTTTCATATCCTTCTTCATTCATACGAATGTAGACGATGGGGCTCTTGACTATGATTGATTTGGAAATTTTTTTTCAGATCGTCGTGATTTCCGATGACGCAGATTCGCCCGCTGGGCATTCAACGGATAGGCGAGCGAGGTAAGTTAGCGTCACAACTCAGAACATTCAGCTTCACTTTTTTCAGCTCGAAGAACACTCCGGAGAAGTGGATATGGAGGAGATCTTCAAGAGTGTGTTGGATTCCACCAACAACAAGCCTGGGTTTGATCGCAACAGCGAATATCACGGTGAGCTTTTCGTGATTGGTGATTGTTTCCGTATTGTTTTCGAGTGAGACTCATAGATATGAACTGTATTCTGAATTGAGCCTTATGAACTAGTTTGTTAGTAACACATTGTTACATTGATGATTTGGATTTTCTGTTCAGGATGCGGAAATGGATAGCGAAGAAGTGGAAAAGTCTCCATCTGAAACATTCGAAGTTATCGACGGCGAGATGTGTCAAAACG
>CAVOJK010000189.1:0-12436 GCA_963695495.1 Hololepta plana | reverse complement strand
CCTCTGGCTCATCCGTGGAGTAGAGTAACACTCTTTATTTTTCTTTTACACGGACTCCATACGGCCCCTGAAAGAGCCGTATATTTCATAACTCATTTTACAATTTCATTTTTAAAACGTTTTCACAGTCTTTTTTCGCAAGCACAAATTTTTTACAGCATGTGGCGTGTGCCGCCACAAGCTCTACGAACATTACTTCGAACATCTCCGAGGTCACATCAACAGTTGCAATGTATTAGCGTCAGCTCGACAAGCTCGGCCAGCTCTTCGAGAAAGGTGACAAAGTTTCCGTTTTGTTTCGAAAAAGTTCGAGTTCGGAACAATCTCTAATGTTTGAAATATTTCACAAAGATGTACCTTCTCAGGAGACAATCGTTCTGACGTCGGCAGAAGCTGCGTCGTTGATAGCTAGAGGACGGCCATCAGAAGAACGAATAATAAATGCTATTCAAGTAAGAGTTTGCCGTGTTTATTACACCAGAAATACTGAAAATGGAGAATGTGTAAATGACTAACTCAAATTTTCACAGGCTGCTCTATCCCGTTTTGCTACTCCAAGAGGCTTTGGGCGGTTTTCCAAGGAGAAGGGTTCGTTCACTAAAACACTATCTTCCCTCCTCACATAATCATTCTTTACGATAGTCCCCAATTCAGTTCATTCAGACTGAAATTGTGGAAAAGAGATTAGGTTATTCAAAGTGTTCACAATAATATACCGACGCTCTGAACGTCGTTTGACAGCTAACAGCAACAAAGCAGCGGAGGATGCATCTACATCCAAAAAGGAAGGCAGCAGCAGCGGTAGCGACAAGTCCGGCGGCAATCAGAAGAAGGACGATGGGCCGAAGAGTCCTCTCGATAGCATGCCGTTAGTTGTTTTAATCAATTGTTTCCAAAGAATTACATTTTTTCCATTTGAAAGAGTTTTTGGTGTGCACAATTTTTAGATGCGTTTCGTTGCGATCAAGGTGGTCATTCGCACTACCGAAATTTTGATCAGGCCAAAAAGCAGAAAACCTCTAGGAGACCAACGAATACCCAGGATTTTCACCGCAATGAAAATCGAAAGTCATTCTTTCTAATCGCATTGCAAATTGTATTATCAATGTTTCGCTCGCAGATCGAACTGGCAGAACTTGGCAGTGGGCGCGGGCGCCATGCTTCTGCTCTATATCTTCTTCGACTACTCCTCGTACAAGGAGATCAGCTGGAAAGAATTCTTCTCCGATTTCCTAGAGCCTGGCCTAGTGAGTTCGCGCGTTTTGCGTTTTTTGCGAGAGTAAGTTAGAGTAGAGGTTTTCTCATAACTGTCGGAAATTTGCAGCATTTGAACCGAAATGGTGAATCAACAACCTCACGCTACAGTCAAACCCCTTCACTGTTGATTTATTGACTCGATGAAAATAAAGAAAGAAGGGTGCATAAAGTTGATAAAATCAGGTGGAGCGTCTGGAAGTAGTGGACAAGCGCTGGGTGCGCATCGTCGGTTCCTCTGGCAAGCACTCCGGGGTTCGTTTCACAACAAAACCATCAGTAGAACATATTTCCTCTATAGTTCTGGAATAAAATTATTAGGGAGGTGTAACACATTCCTCTGGAGCAAGTGAGACATGGCGTACGGAAAAGTGCAGTTGACGTGCTACTTCAACATCGGTAGCGTGGACACGTTCGAGCGCTCGCTGGCCGCTGCTCAGCATCATCTGGGCATCGAGACCGAGCGTCAGCTACCTGTACTATACAAGAACGAATTCGATCTGTCAGTTGCATCACCTTTCTTTACACTTTAGCGTTCTTTTTGTCATACTTCCAGAACCAGGTTCAAAACTATCGACCCCAGCTACTGTTACCCTGCTACTTCTTCGTGAAAACTACGATACCCCACTACTTCCCATTGAATTTTGCTCAAAAACAGTATTTTGGGGTGCTACTTTCAGTGATCAGTGACCGATCTCTCTGGAAGTATTCTTTTCGTACAGTTCTGTAGTTTCAAAGGAAGAGGATAATGGCGCATGAGCAGAATATAATGATGTAGGAAGCGCGAGCTGCCCACGATAATCTCGGCGCTGTTCCCGCTGCTCTTCGGCTACTACATCTACAGAATGCTGCGAGGAGGAGGAGCCAAGGCTGGTTAGTGCCTTTTCAGGCTGTCGTGTTTCAGTCGATTCTTTTGAATGAATACTTTCTGCAAGTTGGAGTTCTTCGTTCGTGAGAGGAGTGAATGATTGCAGGTGGTCCAGGTGGCGGCGGCCTCGGGGGCATGTTTGGCGGATTCGGCCAATCTACTGCCAGACTCATCAATAAGGAAGACATCAAAGTTGCTTTCAAGGTACGGTAACTCTTTCTAGGAGCTGTTCTATACGTTTGGATCAACCATAGGGAGGTGTAGTTGTTGAAACAACCTGCAACCCCTTGTGTTGAGGACGTGGCGGGCTGTGAGGAGGCGAAGATCGAGATCATGGAGTTCGTCAACTTCCTCAAGAATCCACAGCAGTACAAGGATCTCGGCGCTAAGATTCCTAAGGTTCGCTCCTACGTGTTGAAAGTAGAGACTAGATAAAAGCAATGCGAAACTCAAAAAAACCGCAATTCTGCCATCTTTCAAAGTACATCGCAATTGCGGATAAATAACAGCAATTGCGGAAAAATATCCGCAATTGCGGATTGAAATTGGTCCAGTGATGGGCAGGGTGGTGACTGGGTACGCACCACCCCCCTTCGTATTCTCCACGATCGGGGGAAATGAAAAATTTTTTTTGGGTTCTTGTGTCGAAAACAACTGGATCTTCATGGAAAACGCTCATTTTATCTATATTCCCGCACTTCCCTTCCATAGTTCATCATAGCACTACTGTGGGCCCTGAATTTCATGATTTTCCGCGCACCCCCCTCCCTCGTATTTTTTTCTGGAAATTCTAGTCACAACGCTGCCCATCACTGAATTGGTCAATTGTTTGTTGTCCAAGAACGTTCGTTCCCAAGACTATTTTTCGTAGATTTATACTTACGAGGTAGCTATTCAGGTGAACCATGGCCCCTGGGGCCTTTTGTCATCCATACCTAGGGTGCTGGGATATTTCCGTTATGTATAGGTGATATCACAGGTAATGATAATGAAATTACTTCGCAGGTATAGTGTTTGGTACTCATGTGTTGTCAGTATACCTGGGGGTTCGGGGACATCCCATTCGAGTCCACCCTATCGTTCCTGTGAAATCCAGATATTCCTTCAATATTTACTAGCCCCAGGTATCGGGGCTGAGGAATAGGTATGGAATAGGGTAGTTGTATCATGCTCACGAAGTCAAATTCATTATATTCCCATCGGAAGAACTTCTAGAACTTGATTTTGATTTGAATGAAAAAACATGGCGGTTTCGTGTGGCAGACAATTCCATCGAAATCTCAACCGAGTCATGATTGCGGAAAAAATTGCGGATTGAAATGGATTGCGTTAACAATTGCTGAAATACTTTAAGCAGTTTTCCTTTTCAATCCGCATTGCCGATTGCTTTTATCTAGTCTCTAGTTGAAAGTCATTTAGTTAGAGACGAGATATGCGCAACTTTTCGCGCCAGCGAGAAATGAGTACAAACTCGTTTTCGAAAAACTGTAATTCATATCTCGCTTCGTCCTGAGGCTCTGATGCTGAAATTTGGGGGTGCGGTGATATCAGTCTTATGAATTATTCTGCCAAGTTTTAAAGATTTTCCAACCCGAGTCGTAGTAAACTCGTGGTGCGCAACAACCATTATTTTGCTAATTCACACATCGTGCACACAATCCATGCCACAAGTCCTCCACGTGGCCCTCTCCCTCCTCGGTCTCTTTTCAGTTTTTGTGCAACGAGCCCACTGGCATTCGAAATCAACTATCACCAAATTTGATGAAAATTTCAGGGTAGATAGATTTGAGTGTGATCTACACTATAGGATAAGTGGAATTACTCTCCCGTCGAAAAACGGTTCGGGTTGCACAATCTTTAAGATAATAGCCGCAGGACAAGGTGAGATATGAATTACAGTTTTTCGAAAACGAGTTTGTACTCGTGTCTGGGTGGTACAAAGAGTTGCGGTTCTCGTCTCTACTTTTAGTTTTCGTTAGCTTTTTCGCAAAAAAAGCAAAAAAATATGAACTGAATGGTCTTCTTGAGACGAGCTCATAGATCCGTAAATGCACAGTAAATGTGAACATGAGTGAGTGAGGTAGCTTCAAAGCGGATGAGCAAGTTTACTCATCCAGGGCGCCATCCTGACGGGTCCCCCAGGCACGGGCAAGACGCTGCTGGCAAAGGCGACGGCCGGTGAGGCCGCGGTCCCCTTCATTACCGTATCCGGCTCGGAATTCCTTGAGATGTTCGTGGGTGTCGGCCCTGCGAGAGTGCGCGATATGTTCGCTATGGCACGCAAGAATTCGCCATGTATTCTCTTCATCGATGAGATCGATGCAGTCGGACGCAAGAGAGGTTAGGCGCACTTTTCAAGCACTTATGATAAGGGGAGTCTGAAATAATGTTTCTAAATAATAGAATCACTAAACCGGAAAATATGTTCTTGTGCAGGCGGAAAGGGTGGCGGAGGTCATTCGGAGCAGGAGAACACGCTGAATCAGCTGCTTGTGGAGATGGACGGTGAGTTTGGCCAGCAGAGAACGTAGACGGAATTGCGTTATGATTGAGAGCTCACACTAGATGAAGAGAATGGAATACGTGGCAGGTTTCACTACGGACGACTCGTCGGTCATCGTCATGGCGGCTACGAATCGTGTCGATATTCTCGATTCCGCGCTGCTCCGCCCCGGGCGATTCGATAGACAGATTTATGTGCCTGTGCCTGATATCAAGGTTCGTACTGCTATCACTCATCTACAGTTGATAGCTTATCACTCTTTGAAGTGGGAAAGTTTTGGCATGTTTAGATGTGAATAATGTAAATGATAGGGTCGCGCTTCAATCTTCCGCGTGCATCTCGGGCCTCTGCGCACGTCGCTCGACAAGATGGAGCTGAGCAGGAAGCTCGCAGCGCATACACCCGGATTCTCTGGTTTGTCATTTCAAAATAGCCTCCCATAATTCTCTGGATACCACTATTATTTCATGCGAAATCTTCGTAATGAAAAGTACCAATGATGAATAACTATGAGTTGTGCCCACGTCTCTGCTTCGAAAAAAAGTAAGCTGTGAATCAGGCGCGGACATCGCAAACGTGTGCAACGAAGCGGCGCTGGTGGCTGCCCGCGATGCGAACAGCGAGATCTCACTCAAGAACTTCGAGCAGGCCATCGAACGTGTCGTCGCCGGCATGGAGAAGAAGAGTCAGGTATCCACTACCGGAATCAGCAGTCTCCCTCAAACATTCTTGCTCCCTCACGATGACATCCCAGAAAGTGAATGTGATCAGCGTGAAAGTACAACTAAAATTGAAAGGTGCTGCAACCGGAGGAGAAGCGTACGGTAGCGTATCACGAAGCTGGCCACGCTATCGCTGGCTGGTTTCTACAGTATGCCGATCCACTTCTGAAAGTATCAATCATCCCCAGAGGAAAGGTTTGTAGTAGTTTTCTCAGGGGTTGCGCCTGTTCATTGTGAAACATGAGACACATGGGAATGTATGATTGTGCAGGGTCTGGGCTACGCACAGTATCTGCCGAAGGAGCAATATCTGTACTCGAAGGAGCAGCTGCTCGATCGCATGTGCATGACGCTCGGAGGAAGGCGAGTTACTATCCATCAGGCTACACTGATCACATCAGTGTGAACAAAGGAACTGCGAGAAAAGTGGAGCGTTCTGTCTATCGAGATGAAAGCTTGTATACCTGTACATCAAAGTTTTCATGATTGCAGAGTGGCGGAGGAGATCTTCTTCGGGCGCATCACGACGGGCGCTCAGGACGATCTGCAGAAGATCACGCAGATGGCATATTCACAGGTACTGTAACTCTCTCAACTCTGACCATGAGCGTCTACGATCATGTTAGTGAAGTTCTACTTTTGCAGGTAGTCAAATTCGGCATGTCGGCCAAAGTTGGCCCTCTCTCGTTCGAGACTGCTGGACCAGGTACGTAATGTTTCAACTGAGGAAGCTTTGAGAGCATCTGCCCACGCATGGACCATCCTACAATATTTGAAATACAGTAGTTTTTCTTCACAGGTGAAATGTCTTTCGACAAGCCGTACTCTGAGAATACTGCACAAATTATTGATATGGAAGTAAGCCAAAACCGTTGAATATAAATAATTCATATTGTCTTCAATGTGCTACTAACACAAGAGAGATAGAGAGAGAGAGATAGAGAGAGAGAGAGAGAGAGAGAGAGAGAGAGAGAGAGTGAGAGAGAGAGAGTTGACGGTCAGATACCATGTGGATCAGGTGCGTGATATGGTGAATGGCGCGCTGGAGCGAACGCGCGAGCTGCTGCTGAGCAAGCGCGCCGAGATGGAGAAGGTCAGATTGATGCCCATCATAAATCCCAGCGCAACTGAACCCCCCCCCCCCACAAGTTTCAGGTCCAAGCAACTTGGTGTAGTTAGAAAATCAAAGTTGTAGGTTGCGGGTCGTCTTCTGGAGAAGGAGGTTCTCTCGCGTCAAGATATGATCGAGCTGCTGGGCCCTCGGCCGTTCGCAGAGAAGCACACCTATGAGGAGATGGTTGCAGGTAAGAGTGTCAGAGAAGCTTATCGTTTACGCGTCCCTAGATAACTGAAAGATGTTCAATGAGCAGGAACTGGCGGAATGGACGAAGACGTGTCGCTGCCGAAGGGTCTGCAAGACTGGAACAAAGAGAAGGAGCCAAGTGGCGAGAAGGAAAAGGAGAAGGCACAGTGAAGCAGACGACGCCCATCGAGGAGTGAAGATGGTTGGTGGAGTCTCGCGCTCCAACGCCGACGGAGAGTATGCGACCATTCAGGCTAGTGCAGCAACTTCTTCTCCGCTCGATTCCTCGTCTTCACTCTGTGACCAATCTCTACCTCTCTGGCTCAAGCCGACTCCCCATCCACACCTTAAACTCAATTGTTTCCATTCTTTCCAAATTTCGTCAGGAAATCTCAGTTTGTGATCGAGTAGCACTCGAATAGATGAAACATTCGCCACGATGGCTACCGTAAGTTCTCTCTAGGCTTTATCCTCCCACTATCAAATGTTCTCTCTGGTAGCCCTTCATCCGTCTCTCGCATAGTGAAAACTAGTCCACATTACACTATGCATCGTTATTTCTTGTGTTTTCCGAAAAAAATCATCTGTTTTGTAGAGTATCTTAGGCTACACATAGATAGATTTTTGTTATTGTTGTTTTCTGGAGTGCATAAATTCTGAAATGATACGTTCGGATTGTTTTCGATTGCACGCGTCTCATATCGCTACCGTATATCGATCGATCGTCTTTGTGGGAGATCAAAGTTTCAACGGATTGATCAGGATGGCTCCGAAGGAGATCGACCCATATGCCATCCTCGAACTCTCTAAAGGCTGCACGGAGCAAGAGATCCAGAAGGCTTACAAGGTACGTTGGATCATCTTGGCCCGGTTCAAATATGGTTATGGATGGAATCATCGATAGTATTGCAGAAGCAATGTCTCAAATGGCATCCGGACAAAAACAGGAACAATGAGGAGATTGCCCAAGAGAAGTGAGTATCGCCTGACAATGAGCCTTTCTTGTATACTTTACACCTGAAATATCCCGGTCTTTCAAAGCACTAGCTAAAATCACCGTCGGCAATGTGCAAATTGTGAATAAAACATTTAGACATTGCCCAAATTCCCCGCGTTTAGCGTATTTTGGAAAAAACCTTATTCTGCATCGGGTACGTTTGTCTGAATAAAAAAACCCCCAGGTATTTTCGGGGGCTGAGGTGAAAAAATCGACCCCGCTGAACTGTCCCACTGTTTAGACTCTGCTTCTCTGGGCTCTCTTTTTACGGTTGTTCTTACACCTGACCGCGCTTACCGCGCCGCTTTGACCCAGCCCTAATTTTCCTCTTACCCCGACTATAGCTGGCGGTGTGACGATTTGTAAAATTGTTAGATTGGCCTTGTACATTGTTTTGAAAATCCGTGAAACGTGTGAAGGGAGATACCGTGGTGCATTGCAGGTTCCTCCTCGCACGCCAAGCCTTCGATCTGCTCTTCGATAAGGAAGCTCGGGCGGAGTTCGATAACAAGAGAGAGAAGGTAGTTTCATCAGTTGATACGTTCGATGCAAACTCTTGTTCACTGACTGTTTCGCTATTCATTGATGACTCGCTCAGGAACGCGTGCGAGATGAGAAGCAACGCGAGCGGATGGCGAAGGCCGATGGAGAGCGGAGGAGGTGAGGCGTCTGTTTTGGTCCCTTCCAGAGAGATAACTCACCAACTCCAACAGTAATACCTCAAACACTGCATAGTTGAATCGGATGAGGTGGACAGTTTTATTGTTCTGACGAGGAACCCCCTTTTAGCGGGTCCGGCAAATTCACTAATAACCTACATATTCTGGAAGGTCTCGTCGAGGAGATCACGTTACCAAAATCCTAGTTGCAAAACGGACCTGGTTCGGCCGTACGGGCGATTTGAAAGTTGATTTTTCCAGTGTAAAATCGAGGCCCATTTCAGTTTTCGTGTTTTCCCTTGTATAAGCCGAGCTCAAACTCAGCTCGTGCGGCCCAACCCATTCCGTTTTGCAACTGAGATTTGGGGATTAGAATCTCCTCGAAAAGACCTTTCAGAATATGTAGGTCATTAATGGTTTTGCCGGACCCTCTGAAAGTGGTTTCCTTATGAGATTTTGACCAATTATAAGAATCACAGAATTACCTTAGCAGGTGAGACCCTTCCCCACTTAGCTCGGTGTATTATTACGTTAACAACGTTCAGACATACTTCGCTGTTTATGGAACTTATTGTGTTCGTTCAGACACATGGAAGACCTCGAGCGACGTGAGAAAGCCTTCGCTGAAAGCCAACAACCCAAGAAACCAGGTATTGACATTTATTATCGCGTACTTCTCCTAGTCGCTTGTAATAATTATTATAATATAATTCCTATCTATCTATGACAGCGCATTTTTCCTTTTGGTGTGTCATCTATTCGCGAGTATATTACGGTATGATCGATTGACTACCCGCCTCGTGGCTCTCTCCTCTATGTGTACTGTATTGTGTTCACAAAGCGATGGTATAAAAAAGAAGCTACGTATGAGGTTACCGGCAACAGTGATGGGCAGGGTGGTGACTGGGTACGCACCACCCCCCCCTTCGTATTCTCCACGATCGGGGGAAATGAAATTTTTTTCCAGATTTTGGTGTCGAGAACAACTGGATCTTAATGGAAAACACTCATTTCATCTATATTCCCGCTCTTCCCTCCCACAGTTCATTATAGCACTACTGTGGGTCCTGAATTTCATGATTTTCCGCGCACCCCCCTCCCTCGTATTTTTTTCCTGGAAATTCTAGTCACTTACGCTGCCCATCACTGACCGGCAAGCTCTCTTGAAATATGACCTCTAAACAGCGCAAATTTTTCTCCTGACTCCGCCTCGAACGCTCTCCCTCATGCCGGAAAGGGCTCTGAGAAAGATAGGAGAGAGAGAGAGATAGAGGCTAGATCCATCACTCATACCGTAATCGCTACTAACAACCTTCGCAAAAAGATGCCACAGAATATGGAAAGTCTTGCGCTGTTTATTGGTTAATGGGACTGATTGGCGAACGGTACGAATTCTCGATAATATTTGTTGTGCTGATCTAGTGTAACTGGTATTGTTCACTTCAGGAGAGGAGCGTCCACTAACTGCAAAAGAGCGGAAGGCAGCGGAAGGCCGCGTCCGTGATTCTCTCGAATCTATGAGGAAACAATTGGAGAGGGAGGTGAGGCGTGGTACGATTCTGGCATACACTCACTTGATCGTATCTTCTGACACAAAGTTATGGCATTGTTCAGGTGAATGAAGAAATTGCGCGGCAACGAGCAGCAGTGAACACTGTGCTGAAGAAAATGGAAGATCGACCTCATCCACTGCTCAAGGTTTTTTCATTCTTGATATACATATGAGTGAGTTCGCGTAAGAATTTAGCATTTTTCGATAATTTTGGCCATGCAAAAAAATTTTACCGGTTTTTTTTTGCCTAAAGTTGTAGAACAAGGTCATCTGAGTAGAAAACTAATTGAAACCATGTGTTCATTTGCCGATCAAGCCAGGTATACCTATCCAAAAGTGCGATTTTCGAAACACATTTTCGAACGTTTCTCATCATTGGATGAACCTTTTGCTATGAACAGCACCTCAAAATGACCGTCACAACCATACCTGTTTGGTGGTATTTTTTTCGAAATTTTATCCCTTATGGTGGTCGCACGGTGGTTCCACGATGTAGTCTAAAACCCACCTGGATGGGTCGGACGGAGTTCTCATCTTTTGATATGTTGTAGCCCTGATTTTTCTGGTCAGGAAAAATGCTCCGTCCAAGCTCTAAACCTCGGCCGTTCTCCGGTTATGACGGTTAGAAAGTGGGATCGAAGCCATTTATTCCGTTTAGTCCTCGTTGAAAATCGAAAATGAACATGGCGCATTCGTGTTTCAGACTTCATACATGGGAAATCGTCTCTTTTTCCGCTCGTGAAAGTCTAAAACTGATTGAACAGTTTTTCGTGGCAAGTTACTTGAACTTTATCAGGGCCACGTACTTTTTAAGACACGGAAACACAATGTACGTTGTCTGAAACACGAATGTGCCATGTTCATTTTCGATTTTCAACCAGAAAAAAACGGAATGAGAAGCTCTGACCTCACTTTCCAACCGTGATAACCGGAGAACGGCCGAGGTTTGGAGCTTGGACGGAGCATTTTTTCTGACCAGAAAAAACAGGGCTACAACATATCAAAAGATGAGAACTCCGTCCGACCCATCCAGGTGGGTTTACACCCTATCGTGGTACCACCGTGCGACCACCATCAGAGATAAAAAAATAGAAAAAAATATCACCAAACAGGTACGGTTCTGACGGTCATTTTGATGTGCTGTTCATAGCAAAAGGTGCATCCAATGATGAGAAACGTTCGAAAATGTGTTTTGAAAATCACACTTTTGGATAGGTATACCTGGCTTGAACGGCAAAATGAGCACATGGTTCCAATTAGTTTTCTGCTCAGATGACCTTGCTCTACAACTTTGGACGAAAAAAACCAGAAATTTTTTTTGTTTGGCCACACGATGCTAAATTCTTACGCGAACTCACTCATATGGCATTCTGCGCAAATGTCGTTTTCTCGTTTCTGCGCAAATGTCACCCACCCGTCTAGACTGTCTAGGCCTCTCTGGTCTTCTCATACATCCTGGAAACGGGCAAGAAAGAGGGTAGAGGTGTGAGAAAGAGTGAAACATCCCGGAATCGGACGAGAAACATCCCGTTTACGAGTTTCCCAAATACACCCTGCGACCATCTCAAAAACATCCCGTGAGACAGTCACTGATGTTGCCCCTGCTAGTGTATCTTGCGTCTCACTTTCCAACGTATCCACTCCACTACATCATAGAAAGGTATGTACCACCATGGCCTAGTGGATAAGGGGTTAGTTTCAGGGGCAAGATACAGACAGTTCGATACTCGAGAGCTGTAGTCTCTTTTGCACCTTAGAGTTACAGCCTTGGCCTACCTCAAAAACATCCTGGAAACGGCCTAGATACATCCAGGAATCCGTTAGTTTACGGGATGTAAATGAGACGTATACAGGATGAATGAGAAGACCAGAGCTCATTTGCTTCTAGTGAGCATGGAGTTAGGCTCGAGTGTCGCCGTCCAGGAGGGCTGCATAGCCATGCACGGAAATAGCAAAGAACTGAATCATGCTATTTTCGAAATCTAAGAGTTTTGAAAATTTTGTCCGACTGAGTTTTTTTTTCAGCAGAAAACAACGATGAACTTTCAATAGATCTACTGCATGTCAAACTTTTCAAGAAAAATACCGGAATATCTTTCTGTACGATGGCAGAAAGACGAGATGAGTGAGCGGAGTGATCGTTGCGACGATGAGTGGAGAGTAGCTGATTAGAGTATCCACTGTTGAATCTATGATTTTATCAATAAAAAAATCAATATCAATTATCACGTTGATCAGCTTCAGCGACCAGATAAACGGCTAGGCATCAATAATCAGTCGATAAATCAATCAATGGGATAAGCGATCGGCAATCAATCAGTTCACCTGATTAGCCGGCCGGCGCACTCGCCGCCATCGCTGCCCATCAGTGGCAGTGAATAGGCAATCGCCGTGGGGCCCAGCAGGCCAATAGCAGGAACAGCTGTCTGCAACCAAGAAATCGATCGATAAATCACTAACTTCACTATCAATCATTGCGAAATTTCTTGCTTCGAAAGATTTTTGATCCATCATTTCATTGCTCTGTATACATCACAGAAAAATCAGTCAATAAATAGCTTGGATGGTGTTTTTCGAT
>CAVOJK010000188.1:0-12624 GCA_963695495.1 Hololepta plana | reverse complement strand
AAAACGAAAATTGCGCGAAAAACATGTTGAAACAAAATCAATCGATACCGTACTCTCCATGAGTGGTTCAATTGGGTCAGAAAATAGTTCTATAAGTTTACACCTGATTTGCTATCAAGGTGTTCTGAAAACCCTGAAAAAATGGGGTGGCGATATACTTTTGACACGGGGTGTATTTACCAATTTATCACTTTGTCAGTTGTTGAGAGAGAGAGAGGAAGGGGGGGGGAGCGAGAGGAAAAGTTTGAAGACCAGTGTGAAATTTCGAGAATCAACAGAGTGTCCACTGCGAACTCTTTGTTGATCTAGACTAATAGAATTTAAAAAATGTGCTTTTGAGTCGTACGAAATGTGTAAATGCGAAAGTTCCTAAAAATTTAGATGATACCACAAAATGAACAAACTTTTTCTCTATCAGTCGAGGAACCAGTCGAGGAAAACCATGAATCATCAAACTTTGATTTTTATTCAAAGTATCTGAAATTTCGTAATCAAGAGAAGAGAGCCCAGCAATATTGAAACATTCTGCATCGAAGAAACTCACAGTGACCAGAAAACAAACCAATCACCCAATCGACTAATCGATCAATCAATCAATAATATCTTTCTCTTTGCAGCTCTGGCAAAGATGACTGATCCGCGGGCGCCGCGTGCGGAAGGCGCAACGATGACGCCCGAGCGCGGAGAAGCCGCGTCAGCGGCAGCGCGGTTAGTAGGCGTTTGGGGTGTTTCCAAAGTTATATTAAGTTATCCGTATATCTAAATTTCATCGGACTACGGTAGTTTCCACGTACGCATAATGGTGCCGTACGGGCAACTGAATATACCCGTTTTCAAGCGTTTTGCGTGTGTTTTTCAACGTTTACGGGCGTTTCTAGTCGTCATTACGTGTTTTTGAGGTTTTATAGACGTTAGTAGCGGTTGATGAGCGTTTTTGGCCGTTTTTGGGTGTTTTCAGACATTTTCAGACGTTTTAAGATAATAATAAGCGTTCGTGGTGCTTTTTCTACGTTTTAGGCGTTACGAGACGCGTTTAGGCCGTGTTTGGGTGTTTTAGACGTTTTGGAGGTGTTGCGGGCCTTTCCCAACAAAAATCTTCGCTAACCGAGCTCAAATCCTAAAATTCTCCTGTGTGGTTTCCAGTCGCATATCAAAGGCAATACGTGGGTTAATTTGAAAATTGAGTTGCGTAGCGATTTTATAACGACCTCGAAAAAAAAGAAGCGAGTGAACGAAATTTATTTCTGTGTTTCATGAGAGAATGAGGCTGAAAAATAATATATTGCAGACTGCCGCGAACATTCGATTCTGCTCTACACAAGTATGCAAGCAGTAGTCCCAAGGTGAGAGCGGGGGGCCATGTACAGTCAGTCCGTAGCTACCATCACCCGTACGCCCATGTTGATTACGGTAGCTTTGAATGTACGGATGATGATCGCTATGGATGAGTGAACGCTGAAATAATCAATTATGTAGGCTTTTACTATCGTTGCTCGAAAGATTTCGATTGCCCCTTCTCTTTTTGAAATTTTCCAGCCGTCCCTTTCACGTTCCAAGTTTCAGCTTTCTGAAGCTGCGGAACGAGTTTTTTTCGATCGAGAGAGATTCCGAGTGAAACAAAGAACCAAAACTAACAATTGGCAACACGTACGAGAGAGGAGAGTCGTCGCACTATTTTTTAGTTCCAAAAATTGCACATCTTCGTCATTTTTCAGTTTTGGGCGTTACACACGGTAACGCATATTGTATACGGTATACAGTATACGGTATACAGTATACGGTATACAGTATACGGTATACAGTATACGGTATACACAGCTCCTTTACATAATTATTGACCACAAGATGAGGCTGCGCCGCCTCGAGGCGTCGCCATAGTTTATAGAGAGTTGTGCTTTACCCTTCTAGAATTTTTGCGAAACATCTTTTTCTATCGAAGTACACAATGGAACATTCTAGAGTACTGAAATTAGGTACAAATATCGGCTTCTCCTCTCTTTCTCAATTTCGGAGTCCGCTCCAGTCACTATTCCGCTGCCCAGCGTCTGGCGCCAGAGGGCGCTGGCCCCAAACCGAAACCGCAGTGGTGTGCGCATATCTTGGGGGCACCCATCAACGCTTATCACTTATCAGTGTTGTCCTTGGGGGAGTCTCCACTCATAGTGGCTGGAGCATTACACACGAACACAAATACAAACACACAGCTCCTTTATATATAGTATGGATACAGGCTGCAATGGGCGTCGTACTCGAGCCACATGGCAAATCTGGTGGCACTGGCAGCGGCCAGCAGCTAGCATACGGTATGTGTCTAAGCTTCTTTGATTGGAAAGGGGCGGAGCTTAGAGCTAGCCAGAGTCCAGCCCCTGGTTACGGTATCTCTTAGTTACTGGCGAATTCAAAAATCATCAAACCTTTTGGATGTGGTTTGCGGTTTTGTGTCTCTGGCGGGAGCTAGCCATCTCTTTGGTAATCGTCAAAACTGGAAGTTCAGCTTTGCCACGATTCCATAATTATTTTCAGATCTAGGAAATATTTTCAGGTTATGCAAGTGTTTTAGGTATCTTTAAATATTTTTCTTTTTCCAGGAAAGCTTCTCTCACGCGCTACAAAAGTTGCCTATATGCTGCTCACCAAGACGATTGCTGTCGGCCGCGACGGCAAGGAGAAGGCGCCGCTATGCAAGCCAGGCGATCGCGTCGCTCTGGTGAGCCAGCCGGATCCGTCGTTTAGGCTTTCTGCCAAATCCAAAAAAGTTTTGCGTGTACGAGGGCTAATGTAGGCGTTGCGCGACCTTTAAACTAAGTTTTTTTGCAGATATATCCAAATACGGAGCCGCTGCACTTTATTACGGCATTCTATGGCTGTATCTTGGCGGGCGTCGTGCCAGTGCCTGTGGAAGTGCCGCTATCTAAGCGTGTAAGTTTGCGCTCTGTATATCTGATAGAGTACGGTAGACTGCCAAAGCGGAGGATCTCATGGATCAAGCACACTTGCATATATATCCAAATATTGTACAATATGTCCTTACGACTCAGTATGATTGTAATCGCGATGATTGTAATTGCCTTCGTTAGGAATTACAAGCATCGCGATCAATCCTGCGAAAACTCTAATACTATCGTTCCTTATAACAATGATAAATGTGTTAGGTTATGTTACGGTAGCAGAGAGGAAAATCCGAGGGAATAGAAAGAGTTGAATAATTTTCTTGTATTGAGTATTAGGCCCTAGTAATTAGAGTGATCAATTTCTCTCTTTTCGAGCATTTCGAATAATCTCGAAGATGGTAAATTTGTGTTACAGAAGTTCAATGAAAGAACTTTAAGCAGCTACTCCTATTGTGATTAATCGTCTTCTCTTTGAGTCAGATATTTTTTCGAGAACTGACGATGACTAGCACAGCATCTTCAGTTAATTAAAAAAAATTATCTATGAATGCTCTTAGCCAGAAATTTTGATCTGTGACGTATATCGTATGTGGATAACTTTGATGATATTGATAGTTAGATGAACGGAGTGTTTGATGTACATATAATCTAATCATTAAATTTTAAACATTGAATTTTTCACAAAAAATACGATATTCTCCAGGATGCCGGCATGCAACAGCTGGGCTTTCTGCTTGGATCATGCGCTGTGCGCGTTGCGCTCACTTCGGAGGCATGCTATAAGGTACGGTAATTTTTGGAATGAGAGGGCGTGTACGGTAAGATTAAAAAAGGCAAGGTACGGTAGATCTGAGCTTGTCGATAAACGAGAGATGCGATAGTCTTGGCTACAAGGTCTAGGCTTGATTTGCTTAAATTTAAAATTATGCTCTACAAAAAAGATGTGAGTTCATGTTACGATAGGAATTAGTGACAGGTCACACGTGTTAGTAATAGTGGGGCTGTTTTAGCGCATCGAGAAAATCCGAAAGCTCAAAGGGAATTGGTATTCCATATCTTCTATAATTATTTATTTATTTATTCATTTATTTATTTATTTATAATGATAATTTATCTAGTGCTGTCGCGCTATCATGTGCAAGGCAAAAAAAGGTGATGTTCAGAAATCCGTAGCGACCAAAATCCGTACGTTACTTTCTACCGTATACCGTCTGGATTTTGACCTACGGATTTTGGTTGCTACGGATTTCTGAACATAACCAAAAATATGAATAGCGTGTGAGGTATGAGCAGAAAGAGGTCACATTCGTGTGTTTCGGCCTTGTTCTGCGTGCAAAGTGAAGAAGAGAGAGAGAGAGAGAGAGAGAGAGAGAGAGAGAGAGAGAGAGAGAGAGACGAAAAAAGAGACTCCTCGTTTCAGGGTCTGCCCAAGGTGCCAATCAACAGCTCTACGCCCTCCTCTTCATCATATAACGGCACGCCCTCAGGCTAGTTACTGTTCCCCCTACGTTGAGTCGGATACCGTAACAGGACCCAAGTAGGCGACCCAGTTTAGGATTACGGTAGTCTCAAGTATGCCACAGAATCCTCCGCCTTACTGGCCAACAGGCTTTTGATTCTGGCAAATTTCAAATTTCGCCGGTAACCATCGTACAAAATTGGAAGTATCACTCTCGTAAAAGCTGCAATTTCGCAAATGGTGATAAATAATAAAAAATGAAACTCATCATTTGACCTTTCTCACTTCAGGCTCTAGTTCACTGTCTGGCCATGCGACGGAAATGGTCGATCTAAAGGGCTGGCCGCGCCTATTCTGGGTTGTCACTGAGAATATGGTAAGCTTATTTTGCCTCGCTCTTCTTTTCGCGTGCCCAGCGTATCCGTTGATTAGGCGAGAGACGGCTCAGATTGGTTCTTTTTCAGAGTCAAAAAGAATTTTTCCTGTCGGATTTGGATATTTTTTCTGGGCGAGAAGAGGCACATTTGAGTCGAATTGAAAAGATGAAATGGTTACAGAATTACATAATTTAGTCGATGGTGGCGCCGGTTGTAACGTAATCCATACTATATATAAAGGAGCTGTGTTTGTGTGTTTGTGTTCGTTTGTAACGCTCCACCCACTATGAGTGGGGCTTCCCCGAGGGGTCCTACTGATAAGTGATAAGCACTGATAGGTGCCCCCACGGCATGCGCATATCTCTGCGGTATTGCTTCGGCGCCAGGCCTTTCCGCCGCCCGGCGCCAGGCAGCGGAATAGTGTCTGAAGCGGACCCGGGAATTGAGAAAGAGACGGGAAGCCGATATTTGTACCCGATTTCAGTACTCTAGAATGTTCCATTGTTTACTTCGATAGTACACGATGTTTCGCGAACATTCTAGAAGGAAGTTCAAAGTACAACTGTATCAAAAGTGTAATCCTTCGAACTCTTGCGACGCCTCGAGGCGGCGCAGCCCAATCTTGTTAATAATAATAGACATGTTTACAGAAATCGAAGCCACCGCGCGACTGGACACCGCCATCACGCGTCGCGGATGAGAGCGTTGCGTATATCGAGTATGCTACGGATAGGTTCGTCTCGTTCTCAGGTTACGGTAACTCTGGGCTAATTGAGTCTATCTGTGTTCAATTCTCTATATTTCTTCTGCGTGAATTGTAAGAATGGGCGCTCCTGTAAAAGAGTGAAAATTGTATCAATTTTTTCTAACCTGATGGTGAGCTGGGGCAATATACGGGATGAAAAGAAGCTGAAAACTAGAATCCAAATAATCAGGAATGATTATTTTATCGTGTTCAGAGAAGGCGCAGTCAAAGGCGTCTGCATCTCGCGAGAAGCAATGCTCGCTCATGCGCGAAGCCTCATTACAGCTTGCGACTATCAGCAAGGTACGGTAATTTTTATCGCTCGCTCCGCCCACTTCTAGCATTATCCGTTACGGTAAAGACCTAGTAGAGACCCAAGTGTAGTCCCAAGTGGCTTTATGTCACAGAAGCTGGCCTTACCGGTGAACCCCGGCAGAGGAAATCTCTAGATTCCGGTGAACTTTACCCTTTTTACTTTTTAGAGACCGAGCCGAATTCAGCTGCCTTGATTTCAATTTTAATTGCGGAGAATGGAAACAGCAACTTGAACTTGCGCAAAAAAGTGTATTTGCTCAGGCCAAACGATGATATGTCTAGTCGATTTCAAGCGCGAGACGGGCCTCTGGCATGCTGTGATTGCTGCTGTTCTTGCAGGTATTTTGAGTTTCACGCCGTGTTCATTTCTGTCCCGAGTTTTTAGAAATGTTCAGAAATACGTGTGCTAGTTTTATACTATTAACTGTTGGATCATCTTCTTCAGACGGTTTTTCGGGGGCATGGATGAATTTCTGAGCATTATCGAGTTTTTGTGGCTAACGGCTTCTTGTATTTTTCTGTTGAAGCGGTTTTTATGCGCAGTAATAGCCAGCATAAAAACCCGGAAGTTACAGTTATCAATATTTGATAAGATAAGATTTATCGCGTATCAATCCAGCATACAAAGTATACTATGCATCATAGCCGAAGCGAAGCACTAGGATGATCATTATTTGGACAAAATAAATTGCTTATGTCGTAGGGGGGGCCAACTGGGAGAGCTACAGAGTTTGTTTTGTCCGAATATTGATAACTGTAACTCCCCTAACAACCTTCTTTCAGGCATGAAAGTAATCTTCGTACCGTACTCGCTGATGAAGATCAATCCAACGTGCTGGCTGCTGGCAGCGACGCAGAGAAGTGGTACGGTAGCCGGGAGGGGGCGGGATCTCATTGAGTGAAAGGGGCGTGGTCTGATCCATTTTACAAGTTAGTACAGGATCTTGTATAGCACTAAGGGCTTTTTCTGGATGAGTGGCGGTAGGACGTGCGGATTCCCACGTGTTAGCAAGAACAATTGGAAAACGTGAACTGATTGAATAAAAGTATAAAGTATTCTTTTTCAGCTTCTGCGTGCGTCACGAAATCACGCGATTTACACTGGGCGCTGCTTGCTGTCAAGGTTTTTATTTCATTTTTAATATGGTTTTGACTTTTTTTCGAAATTATGTTCTGGCTCTTCTATGATTTTTAGTTTTTCATGGTATTTCCGTCAGAAGGATAACCTGGTTTTACAATGTTTTTTCCACTTTTCGCTCTGGAATTTTTTAAAGCTACCGTACCATTTCCTATGTTTTCGGTGAATATTGAATGAATAAAAATATCATTTATTCCTTTTGTTGCAGGATCACAAAGATGTCGATCTATCGAGCGTCAATTCGATCGTCGTCTCGGACGGCGCAAATCCGTGGTCGCTCTCGTCGTGTGGCCAGGTTTGTGTTTAGTTTATTCAGTTTGAAATTATATTTTCCCTTTATTTATTATGTCGAATTCAAGCTGATTTCGAGTATCGAACTCCTCTCAGTTTGACTTTAATCTGAAAAATCATTGTACAACATATCCACGCTTATAAGAAGAGAATTATGAAACGATCACAAGATGGAGGAAAATTCCAATTAATATTGCTATCACGCTCCTAAACTTTTGACTGTTTTTGTCTACGGGGTCTGACTCGATTTTGTTCACAAAAATTTATCCTTTTCAGTTTGCTGAAACTTTTCAAGCTTATGGCCTCAAGGCTGATAGCATGTTTCCATGTGCGGGCAGCTGTGAGACTGGCACGATATCGATTAGGAGGTGAGCATGGAATAGTGTTATGATGCGGGTGAGAGAGAGAGAGAAGCGTACTGCAAAAACAATTCCTCTCGCCATATCGATTAGGAGGTGAGCGGAGAATAGTGTTATGATGCGGGATAAGGGGAAAAAAGCGTACTGCAAAAGAAATTTTCCTCACCAGATTTAGTTGTAGAAGTCTGCTTTCTCTCGTTCGTGTGTCCCATCAGAGTCTAGTGCGTTATATAAACTGCAGTGTGAAAAATTGAGAATCTGAGAGAAATTTACTGATAATTGATGAATTCAGACCTGAGCGATAGTGAGTTATGCCCTCAGGCGCTCGGAAAATTTAAGTTTTATAATTCATCTTCTAGGCGCCCACTCGGCGGCACTGGCGTCCAGCATCGCACTGGACGCGGCGTCCTCTCAATGTCCGCACTATCACATTGCGTCGTGCGCGTCGACTCTGAGAATAGCTACAATAGCTTAACGCTACAGGTGAGTATCCACAGTACACCATACGGAGTACGGTATTCGAAATTACAGAATTGTGTAAAAGCCAGACTAATTGAATTTTCGGGAAGTTACAGCTATCAATTTTTGGACAAATTAAACTCTGTAGCTGTCCCAGTTGATTCCTCGGACGTAACGAATTTATTTTGTCCAGATATTGATAACTGTAACTTCCCGAATTTTCGTGTGAGTAGTGCGCAGTATTCGAGAGAACACACAAAAAATAATGCCAGACCGCTCTGGCGTTACTTCTCGTATTTATGATTTCTTATCACGAAAACGCATATTTCAGGACTCTGGCCACGTCATCCCAGCGGGCGTCGTCGTAGTGATCAAACAGAGTGGAACGCCGCGCTTGTGTAGAGCTGATGAGGTACGATATATGGCCATATTCAGAGTTATCCGTACGCCTTATCCTACCGTAATCCAGTAAAGTTTGGACGTACGGATAATGATACCGATTGGAAAACTGAATATGGCCCGATATATGGGCTCCTGATCCACCGATCAATCAATCTATCTATCTATCTATCTATCCTATTATGTAGTCTTGTGAACGGCAGAGCGATTTGCGACGAGAGATTCCTCCTTGGTGTGTATAGTTTTTGTTGCTCGAAGTCACAGTGTTTTTGATCTCTCTTTATTTGAGATGCTTGACCGGAATATTTTTCAGTTTTTGAGAAAATCTCCATATATTTATTATTGAAATATTCAAATTTTATTTTCAGATCGGCGAGCTGTGCCTCTCCTCGCACTCTACTGGCACAGCTTACTGGGGCCTTGATGGCGTATCGGCAAGCACGTTTAGGGTTAGTTTGAGGTTACGGTAGCTAAGGTTATGGTAGACTTTAGGGTTAGTTAGAGGTTACAGTAGCTAAGTTTATGGTAGACTTCAGTGTTAGTTCAAGGTTACGGTAGCTAAGATTAGGGTGGCTGATCTTGAGCCTCTAGGGTTACTTTTTTCTCCGTCTGATTTGAGTCGCTTCACTTGCACAAGTAGTCAAGTTATTTTGCAATATATTCTGTGCGTTGTCATTAGCTTCTTCAACCTATATATATCGTTACAGCTTTGCATAACTTCATTCGGTATCTCACAGTGCTGAAAACTCAGATTTGATTGTCTTAGCTTGCGTTCCGTTTTCGTACTTTCTGTAGAGAGCGGGGATGTTTTTCTCTGGGCGACAAATTGATTTAGACTAGATTACGATTGTACAGGTAGAACCAATTGGCTCTGATGGCCGACCACTCGGGCCGCTACCGTATGTTCGCAGTGGCCTGCTTGGCTTTATGGGGCCGGTACGTTTCTTTGTCCTCTTCCTAGTCGGTCGCTAGTTTGGCGTCTAAGCCCAGCCAATAATGAATGGTTGCAAAAAACCTTCGTGTGGACTGGACCGATATAACTCGGGATGTAGTTTTCATTAGCCAAACGCCTCAAGTTTTATCTTACAATCAGCAAAGTGCAATATGGCCGCCCTCCTTTTTTCAATCGATCAATCAATCAATGTTCTGTTCTTAAAATTAGTCAATATAAACGATGTGAATAGTTTGCGATCGAAGGTTTCTGATGAAAATTCTTCTCCAGGATGGCCTCGTCTTTGTCGTCGGGCGCCGAGCCGCCGCGCTCAGCGTCTCTGGGCGCCAGCACTCTGCTGATGATATTATTGCTACAGTACTCGCAGTAGAGCCGATGAAGTTTGTCTATCGGTAAGTGAATGAGTTGTAACATTTATTTTTATTGGTATTTGAGTTTTTTTTGGGAACGATGCATGTTTGGACGAGTGAAGGATACATTCTGATTTTCAACAAAATTTGAATAGCAATGTGTTCGAGTTCGAGTATGGGAAAAGAGGAGCTTGAACAGAATCGGGTGCTCTTGTCTGCTCTAAAAACTGCTAAAACAATCGGTTTCTGATTGTGAGATTTCGTCTCAAATGATCAGATTATCCGCGACAGAAAATCTTGAATTTTTGAAGAATTTTTTTCGAAATTCATTTCAAGGGTGGTGTACGGCTACTGTATTTTGCATTCAAAAGCGACGTATGCAAAACTTTATCCAGGCGAACACCACAATCTTTTCTCTCACTCTCTCCTTTCTGTAGAGGTTTCTTGTGTTGTTGATTACATTTTCATTTTCAGTGGCCGCATCGCCGTCTTCTCGCAGACTGTTCTGCGCGATGAGCGCATCGTCATCGTCGCTGAGCAGAAGCCGAACGTATCAGAAGAAGATGCCTTCGAGTGGATGAGCCAGGTACGGTAGGGCTATGGGAAGAGATCGGGGAAGGATCGGAAAATAGGCGAGGATCTGGGAAGAACCAGGGAAGCATCGGGGAGTAAATTGAGCATGTGCAGCTTCGAGAAAAAAATAAGTTGTGTCACTAGTCAAGTTGAAAAAATGAAAAAAATAGGTAATATGTCTCTACAATTTTTCAACTATTAGGATATTATTGAGATATTTTTCCTTTTCGCTACGCTCCCGCATCTATCGATAAACAGCGAGAGACTTTTACATGCTTTTGTTCGTAGAGTAGTGCAACACAGTGAGGAAAGTTTTGCGCTGTTTATCCATAGATGCGGGAGCGTAGCGAAAAGGAAAAAATTCTCAATAATATGTGCGTTCGAGTGCTGCAGGCGCATTAGATTTTTGATGAGAAAAACCGTATAATATTGTATGAATCTCCAACTCCTCTAGAATCTACCCAGTGCATTAAAATGCTATTTGAGTTTTACAGGTACTGCTCGCCATTGAAAATATCCACTCGGTGGGCGTCTACTGCTTGGCGCTCGTCCCCGTGAATCAGCTGCCAAAGGTGAGCGCCGTGCGCCTTTTATCACGTTTGGCGCCAGCATAAACGGACAGTTGACGTTCCTGTTTTGAGAAAGGGATTATTTACTGTTAGTTGCATTGATCCAGGCCGAATTCGAGGAGGATGTACCGAAAGTGAGCATTTTTAGAAGTCCCCAGCCAATTCGAAATTCACAAACAAACATTTCATAAGCTGTCAAAGGAGGCAGTTTTGAGTTTCGCTGATGAATGGGGAGGGGTGCGTCTTATTAGCTGAGCTAGACCGAGCACTGTGATGGGCTTTGTTGCCAGAATCACAAAAAGCAGGCCAATTTGAGTCTCTGCAGTTTTCGAAGCCTTTACGGTTTTATATGTGAGCATTTTTAGAGGTCCCCGATAAATTTGAAATTCACAAACATTTCATTAGCTGTCAAAGGTAGCAGTTTTGAGTTTCGTTGATGAACCATAGTTGGACTGCGAGGTTATTTCTGGTACATATCCAGCCATGACTCATTTCGATGATTTGATGGACAAGGTTTACGATCAGGACTGGAGAAAACTAAGAGCAACAGATGCCCATTTATGATAAATTATCAAGCAACGTAACTGGTTTCCAATGAAAACTAACGATTTGATATCATAGTGAACAAGATTTACTTACGACTGGTTTGTGTTGAAGTATAGACTGAATATTCTCGCTCTTGCAGACGCCACTGGGAGGCATTCACGTATCCGAGACGCGTGCGCGGTTTATATCCGGAGATTTGCATCCGACGACGCTTCTGATGTGTCCGCATGCATGCGTACTCAATCTTCCCAAGCCGAGAGAGCGGCAGGTGAGAAGGGGGAAGAGAGAGGAGGAGGAGGAGGAGGAGAGAGAGAGAAAGAGAGAGAGAGAGAGAGAGAGAGAGAGAGAGAGAGAGAGAGAGAGGGAGGGGGGAAGAGAGAGGGGGCAGAGAGGGGGGGGGAGAGGGAGGGAGGGAGAGGGAGAGAGAGAGAGAGAGAGAGAGAGAGAGAGAGAGAGAGAGAGAGAGAGGGGAAACAAAAAGAGAAAATTTTTGTTCATTCGTGGACGGTCAAACTGGTAATGGTACAGTTCCGAAAGAGAATGTGAAGGAAATTATTTTTTTCCAAGCGACCACATCCCTAATAACTGCATCTTTTCAATCGCTAGCCATAGTATCAGTGAAACGCGAAACAGCTATCAAGTGGTTTTTGATAGAAAAGTTCGAAAGTCCCTTCATACATATTTTGTGTGACTGTAGCTTTTCCATGATGATTCAAAAGCGTTGTAGTTTAGATTATTTTGTTACTTGTGGACACATCTGAAAATTGATAGACATTAAGACATTTATCGGTTATCAATGGCATTCACCATGACCGAAAAGCAATGTAAAAAACAAGAGTATGTTCTAGACGAGCGGAGTTGACATAGTTGACGTTATACGACTGATGTATGACTGTGGTGATCGTAAGTCGGCTATTGTCGAAAATCGATGATGATGTTATGTCAAACATTATCGAAACAGTCATAGTCAAAATGCCAGCAGCCAGCGCTTCTTGAATAATACTTTGCTCCATTGACATGCTTGTTTAGGCATTTACTGATCCGGTTGCCCAAGCGACGGATAGGAGTAGACTTCTTGATCAGGCGAATAGAACGACTCGTAGAATATTTCTCGGGAGCGGATGAGGGCGGTAGATGGTTGCAGTAATAGGGCGCCAGAGTAGTGGAGGGCTCATAGTAGTAGAATAGAACAGAGAGAGAC